>OY757012.1:132295112-132531105 GCA_963580285.1 Lucinisca nassula
GGGTCAAATATGCCCCCACTCTGGGGCCCTTTGGTTTAACATGGGCTTATATAGGGAAAATCTTTAAAAATTTTCTTCTCTGAAACCATAAGGCCCATGTCTTTGATATTTGGTATGAAGCTTCACCCCACAAGGCCCAGGTCCCCCCCCCCCCCCCCTGAGCCCTGGGCCTTTTGGTTTTACATGGGCTTATATAGGGAAAATCTTTAAAAATCTTCTTCTCTGAAACCGCAAGGCCCAGGTCTTTGATATTTGGTATGAGGCTTCATCTTGTAGATCCCTACCAAGATTGTTCAAATTATAGTGCTGGGGCCAAAAATGCCCCCGCTCTGGGGCCCTTTGGTTTTACATGGGCTTATATAGGGAAAATCTTTAAAAATCTTCTTCTCTGAAACCGCAAGGCCTAGGTCTTTGATATTTGGTATGAAGCTTCATCTAGTGGACCCCTACCAAGATTGTTCAGATTATAGTGCTGCGGCAAAAAATGCCCCCACTCCAGGCCCCTTTTGGTTTTACATGGGCTTATATAGGGAAGAGCTTTAAAAATCTTCTTCTCTGAAACCGTAAGGCCCAGGTCTTTGATTTTTGGTATGAAGCTTCATCTAGGGGACCCCTACCAAGTTTGTTCAAATTATAGGGCTGGGGCAAAAAATGTCCCTGCCCCGGGGCCCTTTGGTTTTACATGGGCTTATATTGGGAAAATCTTTAAAAATCTTTTTCTCTGAAACCCCAAGGCCTAGGTCTTTGATATTTTGTATAAAGCTTCATCTAGTGGACCCTTACCAAGATTGTTCAAATTATAGTGCTAGGGTCAAATATGCCCCCACTCTGGGGCCCTTTGGTTTTACATGGGCTTATATAGGGAAAATCTTTAAAAATCTTTTTCTCTGAAACCCCAAGGCCTAGGTCTTTGATATTTGGTATGAAGCTTCATCTAGTGGACCCTTACCAAGATTGTTCAAATTATAGTGCTGGGGTCAAATATGCCCCCGCTCTGGGGCCCTTTGGTTTTACATGGGCTTATATAGGGAAAATCTTTAAAAATCTTCTTCTCTGAAACCCCAAGGCCCAGGTCTTTGATATTTGGTATGAATCTTCATCTAGTGGACCCCTACCAAGATTGTTCAAATTATAGTGCTGGGGCCAAAAATGACCCCGCCCCGGGGCCCTTTGGTTTTACATGGGCTTATATAGGGAAAATCTTTAAAAATCTTCTTCTCTGAAACCGCAAGGCCTAGGTCTTTGATATTTGGTATGAAGCTTCATCTAGTGGACCCCTACCAAGATTGTTCAAATTATAGTGCTGGGGTCAAATATGCCCCCACTCTGGGGCCCTTTGGTTTAACATGGGCTTATATAGGGAAAATCTTTAAAAATTTTCTTCTCTGAAACCATAAGGCCCATGTCTTTGATATTTGGTATGAAGCTTCACCCCACAAGGCCCAGGTCCCCCCCCCCCCCCTGAGCCCTGGGCCTTTTGGTTTTACATGGGCTTATATAGGGAAAATCTTTAAAAATCTTCTTCTCTGAAACCGCAAGGCCCAGGTCTTTGATATTTGGTATGAGGCTTCATCTTGTAGATCCCTACCAAGATTGTTCAAATTATAGTGCTGGGGCCAAAAATGCCCCCGCCCCGGGCCCTTTAGTTTTACATGGGCTTATATTGGAAAAATCTTTTTCTCTGAAAGCGCAAGGCCCAGGTCTTTGTTATTTGGTATGAAGCTTCATTTAGTGGACCCTTCAAATTATAGTGCTGGGGCCAAAAATGCCCCCGCCCTGGGGCCCTTTGGTTTTACATGGGCTTATATTGGGGAAAATCTTTAAAAATCTTCTTCTCTGAAACCGCAGGGCCCAGGTCTTTGATATTTGGTATGAAGCTTCATCTTTTGGATCTCTAACAAGATTGTTCAGATTATAGTCCTGGGGCCAAAAATGCCCCCGCTCCGGGGCCCTTTGGTTTTACTTAGACTTATATAGGGAAAATCTTGAAAAATCTTCTTCTCTGAAACCATAAGGCCTAGGTCTTTGATATTTGGTATGAAGCTTCATCTAGTGGACCTCTACCAAGATTGTTCAAATTATAGTCATAGGGCCAAAATGCCCCTGCCTTTGGGCCCTTTGGTGTTACATAGGCTTATATAGTCAAAATCTTTAAACATCTTCTTCTTTGAAACCACAACGCCTAGGTCATTGATATTTGGTGTGAAATGTCATTTAGTGGACCTCTATCAAGATTGTTCACATTATAGCCCTTGGGCCAAAAATGCCCCTGCCCGAGACCCATTGGTTTTACATAAGACTTATATAGAGATAGTCTTTGAAAATCTGCTTCTCTGAAACTGCAAGGCCCATGCTTTTGATAATTGGTATGTAGCTTCATCTAGTGGACCTCTACCCGGGCCCTTTGGTTTTACATAGGCTTATAATATATAGAGATAATCTTTGAAAATCTTCTTCTCTGATACAGCAAGGCCCAGGTCTATTTGGTGTGAAGCTTCATCTAGTGGACCTAGCCCCGGGGCAATTTGGTTTTACATAGGCTTATGCAGGGAATATCTTTAAAAAAATCTTCTTCTCTGAAACTGCAAGGACCAGGTCTTAGATATTACTGGACCTTTGCCAAGATTGTTCAATTTATAGCCTTTGTTGATATTTGGTATGAAGCTTCACCTTTTTAGACCTCCCTCAACATTATGCACATTATAACCCTGGGGTCAATAATGGCCCTTTCCTGGGCCCACTTGTTACTCTATGGATCAGGTGAGCGATCCAGGGCCATCATGGCCCTCTTGTGTTTTATATTAGGATCACTTTTTGTCTGTCATCCGTGCGTAAACAATTTCTTCAAACGACATCTCCTCCTAAACCACTGATCAGATTTTGACCAAACTTCACAGGAATGATCCTTAGATGGTCCCCTTTCAAAGTTGTTCAAATGGTTCCGGTTGATTGCACAAATAGGTCACAGGAGCCAAAAATAGATTTTTTTCACCAAAAACTTAAAAAATCTTCTCCTCTGAAACCGCCAGGCCCAGGTCTTTGATATTTGGTATGAAGCTTCATCTAGTGGACCCCAACCAAGATTGTTCAAATTATAGTGCTGGGGCCAAAATTCCCACAGCCCCGGGGCCCTTTCGTTTTACATGGGCTTATATAGGGAAAATCTTTAAAAATCTTCTTCTCTGAAACCGTATGGCCCAGGTCTTTGATATTTGGTATGAAGCTTCATCTAGTAGACCCCTACCACGATTGTTCAAATTATAGTGCTGGGGCCAAAAATGCCCCCGCCTGGGGGCCCTTTGGTTTTACATGGGCTTATATAGGGAAAATCTTTAAAAATCTTCTTCTCTGAACCTGCAAGTCCCAGGTCTTTGCTATTTGGTATGAAGCTTCATTTAGTTCACCCCTACCAAGATTGTTCAAATTATAGTGCTGGGGCCAAAAATGGCCCCGCCTGGGGGCCCTTTGGTTTAACATAGGCTTATGTAGGGAAAATCTTCTTCTCTGAAACTGCAAGGCCCAGGTCTTTAATATTTGGTATGAAGCTTCATCTTGTGGATCTTTACCAAGATTGTTCAAATTATAGCCCTAGGGCCAAAAATGCCCCTGCTCCGGGGCCCTTTGGTTTTACATAGACTTATATAGAGATAATCTTTGAAAATCTTCTTCTCTGAAACTGCAAGGCCCAGGTCTTTGATATTTGGTGTGAAGCTTCATCTAGTGGACCTCTATCAAGATTGTTTAAATTATAACCCTGATGCCTAAAATGCCCCCGCCCCGAGGCCATTTGGTTTTACATAGGCTTATGTAGGGAATATCTTTAAAAAAAAACCTTCTTCTCTGAAACCGCAAGGCCCAGGTCTTTGATATTTTGTGTGTAGCCTCATCTAGTAGACCTTTGCCAAGATTGTTCAGATTATAGTGCTGGGGCCAAAAAATGCCCCAGCCCCGGGGCCCTTTCATTTTACATGGGCTTATATAGGGAAAATCTTTAAAAAAAATCTTCTTCTCTGAAACTGTATGGCCCAGGTCTTTGATATTTGGTCTGAAGCTTCATCTTGTAGACTCCTACCACGATTGTTCAAATTATAGTGCTGGGGCCAAAAATGTCCCAGCCTGGGGGCCCTTTGGTTTTACATGGGCTTATATAGGGAAAATCTTTAAAAATCTTCTTCTCTGAAACTGCAAGGCCCAGGTCTTTGCTATTTGGTATGAAGCTTCATTTAGTGGACCCCTACCTAGGTTGTTCAAATTATAGTGCTGGGGCTAAACATGACCCCGCCTTGGGGCCCTTTGGTTTTACATAGGCTTATGTAGGGAAAATCTTTAAAAATCTTCTTCTCTGAAACTGCAAGCCCCAGGTCTTTGATATTTGGTATGAAGCTTCATCTTGTGGACCTTTACCAAGATTGTTCAAATTATAGCCCTGGGGCCAAACATGCCCCCGCTCCGGGGCCCTTTGGTTTTACATAGACTTATATAGGGAAAATCTTGAAAAATCTTCTTCTCTGAAACCACAAGTCCTAGGTCTTTGATATTTGGTATGAAGCTTCAGCAGGTGGACCTCTACCAAGATTGTTCAAATTATAGCCCTGAGACCAAAAATGCCCCCGCCTCAGGGCCCTTTGGTATTTCATAGACTTATATAGGGAAAATCTTTTAAAATCTTCTTCTGTGAAACCACAAGGCCTAGGTCTTTGAAATTTGGTATGAAGCTTCATCTAGTGGACCTCTATCATGGTTGTTCAAATTATAGCCCTGGGGCCAAAAATGCCCCCGCCCTGAGACCCTTTGGTTTTACATAGACTTATATAGGGAAATCTTTAAAAATCTTCTTCTCTGAGACTGCAAGGCCCATGTCTTTGATATTTGGTATGGAGCTTCATCTAGTGGACCTCTACAAAGATTGTTCAAATTATAACCCTCTGGCCACAGATGCCCCCGCCCCGGGGTCCTTTGGTTTTACCAAGACTTATATAGAGATAATCTTTGAAAATCTTCTTCTCTGAAACTGCAAGGCCCAGGTTTTTGATATTTGGTGTGAAGCTTCATCTAGTGGACCTCTATCAAGATTGTTTAAATTATAGCCCTGAGGCCAAAAATGCCCCCGCCCAGGGGCCATTTGGTTTTACATACGTTTATGTAGGGACTATCTTTAAAAATATCTTCTCTGAAACTGCAAGGACCAGGTCTTTGATATGTGGTGTGTAGCTTCATCTAGTGGACCTTTGCCAAGATTGTTCAGATTATAGCCTTTGTTGATATTTGTTGTGAAGCTTCACCTTTTTAGACCTCCCTCACCATTATGCACATTATAACCCTGGGGTCAATAATGGCCCTTCCTGGGGCCCACTTGTTACTCTATGGATCAGGTGAGCGATCCAGGGCCATCATGGCCCTCTTGTTTAATAAAACTGGGGTTTACACGGGTAAACCTTATTTTTCTTATTTCTGCTCTAAAATATAGATTGTGGTTATCGTTAGAACTGCCTCAATGAGGCGGTTCTAACGAGTACCCACAATCTATACTTTAGAGCAGATTTAAGAAAAATATCACAAATTTTCATCTTAAAATTTTCGGTTTTTCGGTCGTAAAGTTTACAGTGTGGTTGTATAGGCATGTTTTGGTAATGATTGGGCTGCATGGTGCTACCACGCAGAGCTGAAACCGACCGCACATGAGTACTGGTAAACCGCTTAGAAGGTCTAAGCCTGTGCAGGTAAAATGGTGCGAGTGGATAAAAACCCTGTTGATGTGTTTTGGCAGTAGGGCTTGAGATATCATTTCATCTCGTTGGGTAAAAGTCCCCCAAAATTGGCAGCAACGTCTCTAAAATGACCAAAATAGTGTTGAGACGTAAATATTAGGTATCGCACCACTGCAGGTTTTAGCCTCTTTTGAGACACCAAGCTCTGCAATGGAATGTCAGATGGTTTTTCTCTGGGTACTCCAGTTTTGCCAACCTGTGATTAACAATTGGCTCAGTATAAGTGATACTGTCTTGAAAGGGCCACAAGACAAAACAAAAAAAAAATTGATGAAAATATTGATAATATGCCTGTAGATGTGTCTTTATCTGCTATTTCAGGGGAGGATGGGAAAATAATCCAGGACAGCGAGTACCCCAATGTGATGTTCTTGATGCACAAGTGGTTCCTCCCCTCTGAAGAACTGGCTGAAGCTTTCGTTGATCTGTATCCTTTTACAAGAAAATTGTTTTTAGCTCGTCTTGACATACCCTTGTCCAAGGTCACTGAGCTATTTGCAGTACACCTGACATTGGCATTGGTGTTGGCATTGGTGTTACAGAGGACCCTCGTTATAACGACAGTATTTGTTCCCTATTATAGTGCCGTTATAAAGAATTTTCCATTATAAAGAATCCCGCTTAGCAGTATGATAGGCAATAAAAGGCCTTTTTCCATTATTACTCAGAGAAACAAATGTACTTCACGAAAACACGCCTATATAATATGGACCCCCTTGAACCCCACTTTTATATAGTAAAACTGGGGTTTCCAGGGGGTATACCTTATTTTTCTTATTTCTGCTCTAAAATATAGATTGTGGGTACTCATTAGAACCGCCTCGAGGCGGTTCTAAAGAGTGCCCACAATCTATATTTTGAGCAGAAATAAGAAAAATATCACAATTTTTCATCCTAAAAGTTTCATTTTTTCGGCGATAAAGGTGGCAATGTATTTGTGTAGGCGTGTTTGTGTAATGATAGACATTTGTTAGAATCGCCTCGCAGTCATCTAAACAGACTATGATACAATCAAACTTTATGCTGAAAAAATGTGAGTCATTACGCAAACACACCTATACAAATTCATTTCCACCTTCATCGCCGAAAAAATGAAAAATTTAAGATAAAAAAATTGTAATATTTTTCTTATTTCTGCTCCAAATATAGATTGTGGGCACTCGTTAGAACTGCCTCATCGAGGCGGTTCTAACGAGTGCCCACAATCTTTATTTTAGAGCACAAATAAGAAAATAAGGTATACCCCCTGGAAACCCCAGTTTTACTATATAAAAGTGGGGTTCAAGGGGGTCAAAATGATATAGGCATGTTTTCGTGATGAGTTTTTGCAATGCAAAGGCTACTCACATTGTTTCAGCAAAAATATTAGTTTCTTTGCCATATTAACCCTTTTCCTGTTGAACATGACAACTCCCTCCTTTGTAAACAGTGTAGATCCAGATCATATGGCTTCTGATGTGATCTGGATCTACAGTGATTTTCATTCAGTTTGTGAATTCAATGAGTACATTATATCAAGTAATCTGATAGATAACAATCAGAGATGGGTGTGGCTAAATAAATAAATTTATCATATGACGTCGCGTCTGAGAGTGTAATAACGTCATGTAATATTTTTGATAATCCACTGGTGGATTAAATATGCAAATTAGCTAGATACGTCTCGTAACGTTACATGTACGACGTCCTTAACGACGTCGCAATTACTAATGGCGGAATATTGACATTTTTGTAAACAATCGTGAATAAAATACGTTTTAAATGTCATATGATAATTAGAATCTTGCATTTGTGCTCATGTATTATTGAATTTATTCAACTGGTTGAGGAAAAGGGATAAAATGCTCGGCAAAGCCTAGCATTTTATCCCTTTTCCTCAACTTGTTTAATAAATTCAATAATACATGAACACTCATGTAAGATCCTCTATTTATTCAGCAGGACAAGAGTTAAATAAAATAATTGTAGCAGTACATTAATTAACACTCTTCGTTAGCTTTGAACATGTGTGCCCTGGTTACAGGTTAATCCATTACAAAAACATGCTTATACAAATACATTGTAGACCTTACCACCGAGAAAAGGAAAATTTTAAGATGAAAAATTGTGCTATTTTTCTTATTTATACTGCAAACATAGGTTGTGAGTGCTCGTTAGAGGTGGTTCTAATGACACCACCTATGTCTTGGAGCAAAAATAAGGAAATATTGTATATCCCCGTAAAACCCCAGTTTCCTCGATATAAAGTGGGGTTTAGGGGGGAGTGTACATTTCACGGACTGGTTCATGTGATGACTGTCCTTCTGTGGACCCCAGTATGAACACCCTGACCCCATTGTATGTGGTTAACCCCTAAAGGGGTACCTTGGCAAACTGTGCCGGCCCAGATCGCAGAACGCGGCGTCTGATCAGGGCCTGCACTATTTGCTAACAGAATTTTCAGAATATTTTCAAACAGAATTTTCCATGGAAAATAGAATAAAAATGAGAAAATAGACCTGACACCCCTTATAGGACAAATGGACTTGTCCAACATATAGCAATGGAAAAGTCCACTAGCATACAATGGGTTAAGGGATACCATATAAATGACAGTGCTGAAGCACTTTTGAACTATTAAACATCATTAATTTTGCTAATTACTTGTAAATGACATTTTTTATGAGCAGACTGATTTGCTTTAAATAATTGATTGTGTTTGAATTAACATAGATTACAAATAAGCCTCAGTGAACAATGGGACATTACCCCCAAGTCTCGGTTCTAGAAAAAGGGTCCATCACAAAAACACGCCTATCTAATTTTGACCTCCTTAAAGCCCACTTTCGTATTTAAAACTGGGGTTTACAGTGGTGTACATTATTTGTCGTATTTCTACTCAAAAACATTGATTGTGGGTATATCAAGTACCCACATTCTATGTTTTCAGTAGAAATGCGAAAAATATCAGATTTTTTCTTATCTGAAAATTTTCAGTTTTTGGTTGTAAAATTTTCCATATATTTGAATAATGTAAGACATTGATTGTGGGTATATCAAGTACCCACGATCTATGTTTTGAGTAGAAGTGCGAAAAATGTCAAAAATTTTTTATCTGAAAATTTTCAGTCTTTGGTGGTAAAATTTTCCCTATATTTGAATAATGTAAGACATTGATTGTGGGTATATCAAGTACCCACAATGTTTTGAGTAAAATGCAAAAAATATCAGATTTATTTTATCTGAAAATTTTCAGTATTTGGTTGTAAAGATTGTGGGTATATCAAGTACTCACAATCTATGTTTTGAGTAAAAATGTGAAAAATACCAGATTTTTTTTTATCTGAAAATTTTCAGTCTTTGGTTGTAAAATTTTCCATGTATTTGAATAATGTAATCATCATCATCATCAACGGATTTTTGATTAACGTGCAGGTACAGGGGCAACGTCCACATAAGTGGGCCCCCTTCCAGGTAGCTGGCTTGCTGCACGCATGGCAGATCTTACACCAGATCTCCAGGCTTGTCTATCATGAGGATCGATAGCAGAGAGCTTCCATTCTCTGCAATCTCTTTCTGTTAGCTGCTTCCAGGTCATCTTGGGCCTTCCTGGCCCCCGCTTTCCACTTACCTGTATGTCACAGGCAGTCTTGATTGCACCGTTGGAGCGTTCCACATGTCCATACCAGCGAAGTCTTCTCTCTTTCAGGATGAGGTCCAGGTCCTCAATGCCAAGACGCTCCAGTAACTCACTGGACCTGATGGTGACAGTGTCCTGTGGCTTGACATTGCAGATCTGTCTGATCATTGCCCTGTCATTTCGCTGTAGACGTTGGAGGTTTGGCTTTGTAAGACATTGATTGTGGGTATATCAAGTAACCACAATCTATGTTTTGAGTAGAATTGCGAAAAATATCAGATTTTTTTTATCTGAAAATTTTCAGTCTTTGGTTGTAAAGATTGTGGGTATATCAAGTACTCACAATCTATGTTTTGAGTAGGAATGCAAAAAATATTAGATTTTTTTTTATCTGAAAATTTTTCAGTCTTTGGTTGTAAAATTTTCCATATATTTGAATAATGTAAGACATTGATTGTGGGTATATCAAGTACCCACAATCTATGTTTTGAGTAGAAATGCAAAAAAATATCAGATTTTTTTATCTGAAAATTTTCAGTCTTTGGTTGTAAAATTTTCCATATATTTGAATAATGTAAGACATTGATTGTGGGTATATCAAGTACCCACAATCTATGTTTTGAGTAGAAATGCGAAAAATATCAGATTTTTTTTATCTGAAAATTTTTCAGTCTTGGGTTGTAAAATTTTCCATATATTTGAATAATGTAAGATAAAAAAAAAAGAAAAAAAGAGAAAGATACAGATTTACTTGTATTTTAAGTCATGACTAATAGTCATCATTTTCTTACTTTTCCGAGAAAATAAGGCTTGCCATTACATATGAATTGACCACCTAACAGACAATTCATATATAATGTCATGCCCTATAGCCAACTCAAAGAAAATGTCAGAGGCTAGAAGAAATAGATGGGCTGCATGATGCTTCAACAACAGGGCTGAAACCGACCGGTAAACTGCTTAGTGTATCTAAGCCTGCCCAGGCAAAGCGGTGCGAGTCGGACCGTCCATGCCAATAAACCCTATTGGATTCATTGGGGGACAGGGCTTCAGATGTCATTTCATCTCAATGTCGGGTAAAAGTCCCACAAAATTGGAAGCAATGTCTCCAAACTGACCTATACAGTGTTGACGGAGACGATAAACCTCAAATCAAACAAACATAAAATATCAAGTCTTATTTTCTCCAAAAACTAGAAAACAATGTCACCTTAGAGCTTTAACCCATTGCATGCGGGAAACCCCTAAAGGGGTACCTTGGCAAACAGTGCAGGCCCAGATCAGATGCCGCAGAATGCGGCGTCTGAACAAGGCCTGCACTTTTTTCTAACAGAATTTTCCATAAAAAATAGAATAAAAACAAAAAAATAGGCCTGATACCCCTTATATGACAAATGGACCTGTCCACCTTAGAGCAATGGAAGAGTCCACTAGTATAAAATGGGTTAATTGTTAAGGTTGAAAAATATGTATTTTGTCTACAGAAGATTGTATAGTGGTGTATTCAGAGGAAATGTCAAGCCTTAATTTCTCTGCAAAAATAAAATAAAAGGCTTTGGACCTTTAAGAGTTAAAGCTGTAATTGTTTTTAGCTCACCGTCACATAGTGATGAGGTGAACTTTTGGGATCACTTTTTGTCTGTCGTGCGAGCATGCGTGCGTCCGTGCGTCCGTGCGTAAACAATTTCTTCAAACATCATCTCCTCCTAAACCACTGATCGGATTTTGCCCAAACTTCACAGGAATGATCCTTAGGTGGTCCCCTTTCAAAGTTGTTCAAATGGTTCCGGTCCGTTGCACATCTTGGTCACAGGAGCCAAAAATTGATTTTTTTCACCTAAAACTTAAAAAATCTTCTCTGAAACCACAAGACCCAGGTCTTTGATATTTGGTATGAAGCTTCATCTAGTGGACCCCTACCAAGATTGTTCAAATTATAGTGATGGGGCCAAAAATGCCCCCGCACTGAGACCCTTTGGTTTTACATAGGATTATATAGAGAAAATCTTTAAAAATCTTCTTCTCTGAAACCGCAAGGCCAAGGTCTTTGATATTTGGTGTGTAGCTTCATCTAGTGGACCTTTGCCAAGATTGTTCAAATTATAGCCTTTGTTGATATTTGGTTTGAAGCTTCACCTTTTTAGACCTCCCTCAACATTATGCACATTATAACCCTGGGCTCAATAATTGCCTCCCCGGGGCCCACTTGTTACTCTTTGGATCAGGTGAGCGATCCAGGGCCATCAAGGCCCTCTTGTTGTTTTTGTAGTCTAAAGTAGCTTGTACAGTGGTGCAGTTGGAGGATCTCTGCTTACTTTGTATTGTATAGGTCACAGGAGCCAATAGGTCACAGGAGCCAAAAGTAGATTTTTTTCACCGAAAACTTAAAAAATCTTCTTCTCTGAAACCCCAAGGCCCATGTCTTTGATATTTGGTATGAAGCTTCATCTAGTGGACCCCTACCAAGATTGTTTAAATTATAGTGCTGGGGCCAAAAATGCCCCTGCCCCGGGGCCCTTTGGCTTTGATTGTTTTTGTAGTCTAAAGTAGCTTGTACAGTGGTGCAGTTGGAGGATCTCCGCTTACTTTGTATTGTATAATGGATCAGTTATTATTCTGCAAGTGTGAAAAATACTAATCATTTGTCATAAAAAAATATGTCACATGATGGCAGCAAGACTATCATAAGATGCTGGTCAGCCTGCACAGTAACTGTTGTGCCTGTTCCTGCTTCAATTCCTGTGCAGTCTGTTGCATGGACAGCCGATAGATGTTCTCTCTCACCGGATGTTCATGCAACAGGCTGATCTGAGTCTTTGCTTGTTCACAAACAGTTTGACATCCTAGAATGCACTCTTTGGTAAGAAACTGTCACAAGTACACTGATAGAGGCTGTTGACACACTGACATAATTGCTCTGCTCTTTTGGAGGGTTTTAACATGGCTTCAAATATTGATAATTCCTACATTTCAGACAGGCTGATAAGGAAGTTTTGCAGAAACTTGAGCAAGGGTTCACTGGTTAATCCTTTAACTGTCAATCACAACATTTGCAGGCATCATTTTCAAATATTTTTTTTTTCAGAGAAAATAACTTGACATTACATATTGTTGCCCCTGCTTTAGCAGGAAGACTTAAGGGTGCAAGTTTCCATCCGCCTGTCTGTCCATCTGTGTGGATGTATGAGCTGGCAAATATTGGGTAGACATTAATTGGGTACTTGCAGTTTATTCCGTTAGTGTCCAATAAAGTAGCCAACACATTTGATGGGACATGGTGGGTACTTGTGCTATTTTTTGGTGAGATTATGGGTACTTTTTGGTGAAAAAAAATTAACACTGTAGTTCCCAACAAATGTCCATCTGTACGAATGTCAATCCATCCATCCATCCATCCATCCATCCATCCATCCATCCATCCATCCATCCATCCACATTTTATCCTGAGTTTCTTATCAGCGCAACTCCTCTTACAGTTTTATACCAATCACTTCGAAACTTTGCATGTGTTTTCTCAATGGTATGAGGATGTGCATATGGTTTGCATATAATTCTTGGATCACATTTTGTCACTTTTTCCACATTGTGAAGCCAGCTGATCAGGATCTATACTGTTTTCCATTCTGCTTTATAATCCATGGTAAAAATTGCAATAATGCATTGCAAGTGGCTGAAAATAGGGGGCGGAGTTTAGCATATTGATACATTCAGCAAGGTGAGGGTAAAGTAAAAGTGTGTGTGTGTGTGTGTGTGAATTCGGGTTTAATGTCGCTTTTATCAATTTTTCAGTCATATCACGACAGTGTCTGGTTGTGACAGGGAGCTCATTGCTCACTTTTATAGTGCTGCCTCACTGAAGTATTATGTCCCAGACACATTACATGATACCACACCCAGTCACATTATCCTGACACTGGGTCGACCAGTCCTAGCTCTACCCAGTAAATCTGAGTGCCAAGCGAGGAGCAGCTAGTACCATTCTTAACGACTTTGGAATGTCAGGGCCCGGGATCGAACCCGTGACCTCCCGTTCCCCGGAGTAAAAGTAATGGTCACAGACTTATGGTGTGAGCAGGCAAGCTACCCTGCCTGGTGGCAGGTTTTGTTTGATCACTCGTCTAAGTATGACGTCAGTGTAACTTACGTAGAAGTGCTTTGACCCATTAAGTACCGGAAACCCCAAAACAGGTACCAGGGCAAACAGTGCAGGCCCAGATCAGACGCCGCAGAACGCGGCGTCTGATCAGGGCCTACATTGTTTGCGAAAAGTTAAGCCATTTTCGAAATCAATTTAGAGAGAACACAACCTGATACCCCTAAATTTTGAAATGGACTCCTACTATAAATAAGGTGGAAGATTCCATTTGGTACAAAAAGGGTTAACAGGCTTGTCTGTTTGATAGCCAGTATTATTAATTAAGATTATACAAAGGATGACATTTTCATTGGCTTTTTAGCATTCCATACATGGCATTTCCCTCACATAAAAAGGCTTAAAGGCTAGATGTCATATTGCAAGAAAGTTATAATAATAACTCATCGTAAATGTCAGAGACAAACACCTTCAATCCCTCTTTGTAACACGATCATACCTTTACGCACTTCTAGCCATATCTGGAAGTCTTTGAGCTGAATTTGCAGATTCTTGTCATATTTATGCTGAAATTACAAAAAACATGAATATTTCCTGCAATTGTCTGAAATTGTTGCTCATATTTGTGTGTGTGTTTGTGTCGAGTGATTGGTCAAAATAGAGGCTGACAGACTGGTGAACAGTGTAGATCAAGAAAAGATTGCTCTTGTAGAGGCAGTCTGATCACTGTCTACACCATTTGCTTTAGAACTTTTATACCAGAAAATGAAAAAGAGTATTTATGGTATTATAAAAATGAGAAAGATGTTTCATCTCCCATATATGAAGATGAGAATAAGTTTAATCCTTAAGACACCAAGAAAAGTTGCATCTGAAAATGTTGTCTGTTTATGTCATCTGCTGTTTCTTCTTGTAAGATTTTCAAACATACTTTTTCATACAAGCAAACAGTGTGGACTTGTAAGCAAGGGGTCGCTTGTTCGAGTCCCGTTCAGGTCGCATTTTTTTAACTTCATTTCTTAAAGATTTATGTGTTGATCAGACTGCTCCTAGAGGAGCAGTCTGATCTGGGTCCACACTGTCTGCAACAATGGCTTTTAATCCATTTTATACCGGAAACCCCAAAGTTGGTACCCTGGCAAACAGTGCAGGCCCAGATCAGACACCGCATAATGCAGCGTCTGATCAGGGCCTACACTGTTTGCAAAAAGTTCAGGCATTTTTCATTTAAATTTTGAACAAAACACAACCTGACACCCCTAAAGTTTGAAATGGACTCCTGCTTTATATAAGAAGGAAGATTCCATTTGGTACAAAAAGGGTTAAAGGACCAGCAGACAACAAAGCAGACGGCAATTGTTGTGACTGTAAAGGAAGTGAATACACCTTCAGGGGAGGCAACTCTTTCAAAAATATTTTTGTCTCTCATATCAGTATAGTCTACCGGTACTCTTAAGGAAAGAAGTTGCTCGTGCAGAGCAAATTTCTAGCCTTTAAGTGTAGATCTTTTTTTTCAGAGAGAATCAGTTTATGGGAAAGCAACAGGAAGTCCCTTAAGTTATCACTCATATTGTCAGATTTATTTATTTTCATTAAAGCACCAATCACGACTGAGGCAGATATTTTAGCATATCCAAGCCAAGTGTGTTTCGCATACGCCAAGCATGTTTAGCAGAAGTCATTTTCAAAGTATTCTAGCTCATCATAGCTGAAGTTGCCAGGGGATCTTAAAAGCTAAACATTGGTCCATTGTCCATCATCGTCTGTGTAATCAACATTTTTAAAAGAAATCTCCTCTGAAACTACTATATCAATTGAGTTGGCCTCGGTAACTCAGTCGGACGCGCATCCATTTGAGCGTCTGACTAGGGATCAGCATACATGTGATATCTCCCGATTTCGTCGGGATATCCCGATTTCGAACCCCATCTCCCGGTCTCCCGTCCGACGGCCCTAATCTCCCGACACGACAATTTTTCTATAGTAGTCCGACGGCCCTAATCTCCCGACACGACAATTTTCCTATAGTGTTTACCGCAGTAAAATACCTATGCAGTTAACCGTTTTAGTGTATATACGCTAGGGCTGTCACGATAAACCCGTATACTGGTAAATTGCAATACACACATGCACAGGTACTGGTATGATATCGTGATATGAAAAGAACGTACCGGTAAATACTGGTATTAAAATGCAACCATCAAACAAGCCGCAAACATGGTGATAAAAAGTGAGGAATTCAATAATGTTTCAAATTGAAAAGAAAGAAAATTGATGTTTGCATACATTTATTAATAAGTATACTCCACTGATCGCTGATTTGCTCATGTTGCAAACACTCTATTAAACCGTTTACTCCCGAGGCGGGTCTTATTGATAAGCCGACATTTAAAAATGTGACAAGGTGTGAAAACTAGTCAGTCAAGATATACCAGTTATATCTTATTTAATCCCTTTGTAATTGACAGGTGTAGACCCTAAATATTATTCCCGCCAAAACTGAGCAAAGCAGACGCTGTTTTTTTTTTTTTTTTTTTTTTTTTCTCATTGCGTCTGTAAACCGTTATTCATTTATTAATCATAGAACTGGGGTATTACACAGTGTCATTTTCTATTTAAACCCGAGAAAAATATTTTTGCCGTTTTTAACGGATGAAAGAAATATGCCGCATGTGACATCAATGAAAATTCGTGCATGCTTTTTGGCCTCCGACAGGAGACCCGCTAAATATTTTTCCCGCCAAAACAGAGCTGAAACAGACGCTGGTATTTTCTAAGCATTCATTTATTAATAAACATAGAACCGGAGTTTTACAGGGTGAAATTTTCTGTTCAAACCTGTTTCATTTTTAGCTTGCGAGAAAAATATTTTTTGCCTTGTTTTTAATGGATCTTTTATGAAAGAAATATGCCCCCAAGTTTAATCAACAGAAATCACGCATGCTTATTAGTTCTGAGCCACGTTTTGGGAGAACGTAGCCATGGAAAAAGCATGGGCATTTAAAAATTTAGGCATTACAAAAACTTCCGTACTTCACGATCTTTAGCTTTGTTTACCGATCTACAGATGAAGCTATCCATACTGCAAGACTATTGCACTAAGTTCCCTATATTTGGGCGCTTGATTGGTCATAAAAGAACAACAAACATTTTTGAAGTTTACTAATTTATTTTTCAGAAACGGAAATCAAGTAAGGTACATGCGCAAATTTTCAACGATAAAAAAACATAAACAACATGCAATATAACTTATAAAATACTAACAGTATGTAACATTTCAAAATGGCAATCATGCATGCACCCCCCCTCCCCCACCCCCACCCCCCGCCCAACCCCCGCCCCCCCAAAAAAAAAAAATTGATAAGGGGAGGGGTGTAAGAGTACGAGTAAATGTAGGGTTTTTTTTTTTTGCTATGCGGGTATTCTGAACGTTGTTTTTTCTGCCAGGTGCTAGGTGGGTATTTAACACCGATCTGTTGGTCAGTGCTTGTTTTTTTATCGTTCCTCCGAGAAATTGACTCTCTTTTAAAGGACAAAATGGAAGTTTGTCGTCTGCTGCATTTTCTTCTTCCAAGCTTTAAAACAACATATTTTTGCATAAAGGCAAACAGTGTGGACCCTCATTAGACTGCTCTGCAGTCTGATCTGGGCCCACACTAGTTTCAAAAATGATTTTTAATGCAGATGACAGACGACAAAGCAGACGACAATGTCGTGTTGGCATGTTATGGGTGAAAAAGTGCTTCAGAGGTAAATTTTAACCAAAAATAACATCACTTTTTACCACGGAAAAATCTCCCTATTTGGGACCCCAATCTCCATATCTGAAAATCAAAATCTCCCTATTTGTGTCCAAGAAAATATCACATGTATGGATCAGGGGGACGTGAGTTCTATACCTTTCGTGGAGATTGATTATGAAATCTTTTCTACGGTCATTCTCTCCCTTCTGCTGATTCAAAAGGGGCAGTTGTCGGTTTCTGGCAAAAGAATATGCACTGTATTTGTTAACCGCTTATGTATAAGCCTGCCCAGGAAAAGTGTGGATAGGTATACTGACTGGCTCAAAAATGACCTAAATAGTGTTGACTGGGCCATTAAACTCCAATACAAACAAACAAAACTATGCCAATTGAAACAAAATATACCAAGATAGCTGCCATTCCCATATATTATGGTAAAACCTTTGAAAATCTTCTAAGAAACCAAATGGCTGATGACCTTGTTTTACTTTTTCTCAGTGGATATATTGTAACAAGTTTGACCAACATTCATTGATTCTTAAATGAGATATGGTGTAGACAAGACATTTGTTTTCCAAAAATTGACAGGTTTTGGAGCCTGTGATTTGGAAATTAAGGTCAAGGTCACCAAAATCTAATCTAGTTGTTGATAGGCTGCAATGATATATTGTACCACGTTTGTCCAAATTTCATCGATTTGTACATGAGATGAGGTGCAGGCAAGCCATATTTTTGGATGCTTGTGTCCTTGAAAATAAGGTTACAGTCACAAAAATCTAATCAAATCTTTGGCAGGTTGCAATAATATATTGTACCAAGTTTGACCAAATTTCATCAGTCGGTGTGTGTGTGTGTGTGTGGGTGGGGGGTGCAGGCAAGCCCTTTTTGGCCCAAAATTGACTGTTTGTGGGCGGGGGAGTGCAGGCTAGTCCTTTTTGGGCCAAAATTGACTTTTTGGGGTGGGGTGGGGCTGTGCCCTTGAATAGGAGATGAAGGCCATCAAACCCTAATGATATTTTTCTCCTTTCCTAGTGATGTAGCCATGCAAGTTTGGCCAGAATCCATCAATCCGTTCAGGAGATATAGTGAAAGTGCTAATCCCGACGCCAACACCAACTCCAACGCAAATGGGATCCACACCAAAAACAATATGTCCCCCTCATGTTTGGTGGGGACACATTAAAGAAAAGGTTGTCATCAAGTTTTTAGAGCTTTCTGCAGTGTGTGACCATTATAATGAGCTGCGAAGTGTGCAGGAAGTCACAGAACTTGTCTTTCTTTTAACCCTTGATCTGCTAAATATTTATATAAGCCACACCCACTACTGATTATCAACCAATCAGATTACTTTATGCAAATTATTGCGACAAATTAATAAACAATGAAGATCCTGATCAGATGGCTTCTTCAGAAGCCATCTGATCTGGATCTTGATTGTTTGAAAGATAAGACATATCAGGCAGGACAAGGGTTAAAACCTGGTTGAAAATGTGCCACCTGTTACCAGCTAATAAAAACTTGGTTAATTTCTATAGGCTGAAGAATTAAATTTCTTTGCCATACTGACCTTGAAACAGTTGGTAAGCTGTCACAGAACAGCTACGAATGAAATACTTGCCTTTTGGAGTTGATACAGTTTAAATGTGCATCTTTGCGTCACGTCAGACTGAAAGTTAATTTTTTCTGTCTGTGACAAGAGAGACAAGAGTCCTTAAGTTGGCGTCTTTCCTCTCAAACTTTGCAATTGGATTTTGCCTTTCTTTGATATTGATTTCTTGAACACGTGAAAACCCGGTCAATCAGAGTCTTGTAACTGACCTAGTTATAAACCTCAATCTCGTTATCTTTGTTTTATCCTCCAAATGCTTTCTGTGGACTCAGAGACATGGGTATTGATTTCTAAAATGGGGTCACCAACCAGCTTTCTGTCCTCTTACTTAGACACTTAGTCCTTAAGAGGCCAAGAAAAACTGCATTCGAAAATATCCTCTGTTTATGTCGTCTGCTGCGTCTTCTTTCAAACATTTCCAACATATTTCTGCTTATAAGCAAATGTTGTGGACCCTGATCAGACTGCTACTAAAGAAGCAGTCTGATCTTGTCCACACTGTTTGCAACACCAGCAGACAGCAATGAAAGTGACAATTGTTGTGATTGGCATCTTAAGAGTTAAATCTTGTTTTATTAATTGGAATGCTCGAGTGCTGGTCTCTGACAAAGCCAGTCATATGATGAGTGCAGTGAACCAAACTGATTGGAGCTTTGAACCAAGCTGTACTCTAGCATGGCTGGATGTTTTGGGTTAAATAGCAGTACTTTAAGTTACACAAGACAGATTAGGCCAATGAGGCACAATCTTACAAAACAAGGAGAACAACCACCAGTTAGGCTGAGGAGAGTTTGAAGAGAGAACATCAAGAAGCAAACTAGAGAATTTATTTGAGAGGTGTCACTGGGGCTTTTTGTACATTTCTGTGAGCTGGAATCAGTTGTCCACACTGCAGTGCCATCTCAGATCTGATTGTCCAAGGGAAGCGTCTACTAGGATTGCAGTCATCTCTCAAATTGTAGTTGAGGGATAGGGTATTTGTACGTTGGAGAGCTATTTAATTTTTTAAAATGAAAGTTCTCCATATCAATCAATACCCGACACCCTGTTTGGTACTAATGTAACATATCATGATGTAACATACATGTAGCATGATATATTTATCTTCTAATTCCTGGGCCATTTCACTTTGGCATTAATTAGTTATTCTTAATGTCAGTTTCTCTGACCCTATGTATGGTCTGTTCCTAATCACCTCTTTGAGCCTTAATGGAGTTGAAATATTTGGACAGCTGGAAGCATGACACTATATATAAAGGGAGGGCTTCTTTGTGAGAGGCATTCAAAATTAAGCCATTCAAAATTCAGGCATTCAAAATTCTACATTTCGGCAGTTAACAATTTTAGGTTCTTTCTGGCAACACCTGTTTTGGCTTTTACCATCCTAAACAATCCCCCCTCCCCCTTATCACATGAAACAGGTCTGAAATGTGTCAGATTGGGCTGAAACTCTAATGAATTAATGATCTTTGTTTTAATTTAATTGGACAATATCTTCATTTTTTGTTTCAAATACAAATCAATGTGACTGATTTACATTTAATCATAAGCAATGTAGCTCCTAGAAAAGTGTTATAAGGCAAACCTTGTGAAAAATTCATGTTGTATACATTTTAATAATTGTTGGAACCAAGGCTCGTTCACGTTAAAGGAAGACAGAATTTTCTGGTGTTGGACTCAATACAATAGGAAAATTCTGCATTCTTTTTTATGTAGTACACCAAAACCTCTTAATATCACTATTCATGGGTCCAAAGACTGTGTTAGTTACAACCATGTTATATCCAAACAAAAATTTGTAGATTATATAGAAAAATGGCCATTTATGGTCATTTGTGTAGCTCACCGTCACGTAGTGACGAGGTGAACTTTTGGGATCACTTTTTGTCCGTCGTGCGTCAGTGCGTCCGTCTGTGTGTGCGTAAACAATTTCTTCAAACGACATCTATTCCTAAACCACTGATTGGATTTTGACCAAACTTCACAGGAATGATCCTTAGGTGATCCCCTTTCAAAGTTGTTCAAATGGTTCTGGTCCATTGCACATCTAGGTCACAGGAGCCAAAAATAGATTTTTTTCACCGAAAACTTAAAAATCTTCTTCTCTGAAACCGCAAGGTGCAGGTCTTTGATATTTGGTATGAAGCTTCATCTAGTGGACCTCTACCAAGATTGTTCAAATAATAGCCCTAAGACCAAAAATGCCCCTGCCTCGGGGCCGTTTGGTTTTACATAGACTTATATAGGGAAAAATCTTTAAAAATCTTCTTCTGTGAAACTGCAAGGCCTAGGTCTTTGATATTTGGTGTGAAATTTCATCTAGTGGACCTCTGCCAAGATTGTTCAAATTATAGCCCTCGGGCCACAAATGCCCCCGCCCCGGGGCCTTTTGGTTTTACATAGACTTATATAGAGATAATCTTTGAAAATCTTCTTCTCTGAAACAGCAAGGCCCAGGTCTTTGATATTTGGTGTGAAGCTTCATCTAGTGGACCTCTATCAAGATTGTTTAAATTATAGCCCTGAGGCCGAAAATGCCCCCGCCCCGGAGTCATTTGGTTTTACATAGGCTCATGTAGGGAATATCTTTAAAGAAATCTTCTTCTCTGAAACCGCAAGGCCCAGGTCTTTGATATTTGGTGTGTAGCTTCATCTAGTGGACCTTTGCCAAGATTGTTCAAATTATAGCCTTTTTGATATTTGGTATGAAACTTCACCTTTTTAGACGTCTCTCAACATTATGCACATTATAGCCCTGGGGTTAATAATGGCCCTCCCCGGGTCCAACTTGTTACTCTATGGATCAGGTGAGCGATCCAGGGCCATCATGGCCCTCTTGTCTATAATCTACACATATTGGGGAACCATATTGAAACGGTGTTATTATCCAAAACCATGTCATAAGGAACCATGTTATAATGAGGTTGTGGTGTATCTGTCGACGATAATGACTGGTGTACTCTTTAGATGTGGTACCTATTGCTAATACTTAATTACAAATTAGAAAAGCTATATTAGCGAACTGAAAGTGGCAGACATCACTGGAGCAGACATTTTCTTGTTGTTTTTTGTGGGTATTTTTGTTATTTTTCAGAGGAAATGAGGCTTAACATTTTTTTGTCTGGTAGATGATTCACATGAAATGTCAAGTCTTGTTTTCTTTGAAAACTAAAAAAATATGTATATACATGTATTTAGAATGTCATATGTTTAATTTTGCCTGTACTTTAAGTTTAAGATGTGCAGACAAGTAATAAACAACTTATATTTGCAATCTTTTCCTCATTTTCAGATTGTAAAAGAAATAATATGCGAAATTGAAAATTAAAATTAAAATTAATATGAAACAGGGTTCACAAAGAAAGTGGGGTATCTTTTTTTCAGTTACTTAACTTATTTCTGTCACTATGTCATTCAGTCTTCAGAATCGCTTCAGTATGAGTGTACTCATATGTACACTCCAACCTCTATAAAAAGTATTGTTGGAGGGGGGTGGGGGGATCAAGAACAAGTTCAAAGCAACTCTTTATTCCTCTGAACATGACAGCCCCTAACTTTGAAACAGTATAGATCAAGATCAGATGGCTTCTGAAGAAGCCATCAGATCTTAGCCATCAGATCTTGACCTATACTGTTTGACATTCTGATCTTGAGCTATACTGATTGACATTCAGTTTGCAAATTTGAATGAAAACATTAAATCAAATACTGTACATGTAATTTGATTTGCTGATAGTCAGAAGTGGGTGTAGCAAAATTAATTGTTCAGCAGGATAAGAGTTAACCCTTGCCATGCTGAGCCTGGATATGCTTTATCTCTGAAGAAGCCATCTGATCAGGATCTACATTGTTTGTCATTCGGATTGAGAATTTGTTGCAATAATTTGAATCATGTAATCTGATTGGTTGATAATCAGTAGTGGGTGTGGCAGATTAAAATATTCAGCAGGATAAGAGTTAGCTATGATAAACAAGTTATCAGTGTTCAAGCAATTGAAGCTCCACTGTAAATCTCAATAACTGAATCACTGTATCTCAAACATATACCAAATGTATCATTGAGTTCTTTTCTAGTCTGTTCCACTGTCTCAGTACTAAATTTCCTTGACTTAAGATGTTCAGCTACCAAAGTTGTGATGAGACGGTCCTTTGTTCCCTACCTGACTGTACACACCTACCCTCCCAGAGGCAGTGTCCGATACAGATCTTCAAGGCTAAAATCTGTTTTGCTGTCAGGTAAGTTGAAATGAAGACCAGTAAATGAAAATTTGTTTTCAAACAGGTATGCTTGGAAGAAACTTATAAGTAATCTTTGCACTCACCAACTTCCTTGCACGATTTGTTTGTTTGATTTGCGGTTTAACATTCCCGTCAACACTGTATAGGTCATTTTGGAGACGTTGCTTCCAATTTTGTGGGACTTTTACCCGACATTGAGATGAAATGACATCTCAAGCCCTGTCCCCCAATGAAACCAATCGGGTTTATAAGCATGGGCTCGCACTGCTTTGCCTGAGCAAACTTAGATTCTCAAAGCATTTTTCCAGTGCCCGTGTGCTGTCTGTTTCAGCTGTGCGTGGAAGCATTGTGCAGCTCATCTATTTAGCTTCAAGATGAGGAGATGTAACAAGGATGTTTAAGGGATATGCTCCTTATTTCTTGTTAGAAACATATGTTGTGGTCACTTGTTAGAATCGCCTCGATGAGGCGATTCTGACAAGTACCCACAACATGTTTTTCGGGGAACTGCTCAGGGAGGCTGATCGGAGTCTGACATAATTTGTTTGTGGTGGCTCAATTACTCAGCCAGTGTGTCCAAACGATAGGCCACCATTACAATAACACTCCTGTGTGCTTCAAAGACAGCTTTCATATCTGTAGAGCTAGCATGTAAGATTTGTTATATTTTAACCCTTGTCCTGCTGAGCCCGGATATGCCTTATTTGACGAAGCCATCTGATCTGGATCTTCATTGTTTGCCATTCCGATTGTGAATTTGTTGCAATAATTTGCAACAAGTAATCTGATTGGTTGATAATCGGCAGTGGGTGTGGCATATATGAATATTCAGCAGGACAAGGGTTAAGTTGATCTACTTTTCGGATCAACTTGATATGGATCAGGTTGGACCATAGTGATGTAAACCAGCTTGATTCAGTTCAAGTTGGTCCATTTTGAAGATGCAACTTAATATGGATCCCAGGTTATCCTATACTCAGTTTAATGTTTGATTTGTTTGATTTGAGTTTTAACGTCCCCGTCAACACCATAAAGGTCATTTTGGAGATGTTGCTTCCAATTTTGGGGGACTTTTACCCAACATTGAGATGAAATGACATCTCAAGCCCTGCTGCCAAATGAAACCAATAGGGTTTATAAGTATGGACGGGTCGACTCGCACCGCTTTGCCTGGGCATTCTTAGATCCTCTAAGCTCGTGTGTGGGTCGGTTTCAGCTCTGCGTGGAAGCATCATGCAGCCCATCTATTTCTTCAAGCCCCGATGGGCGGGGGCGGTCAGTTTAATGTGCACTGGTTCATATATATCATGTATGCCATTGTTATGGTTGACATCACTGAATTGGACATTGGCAACAGTATCATCCCAATATGACATGTCAGCAATCCAAGTGACTGCATTATTAAACATCCTTGGTCAGGATAAAAATATATGCAAGAAAAGAATCTTATCATGGCTGTGAGGGATAGATAGAAAAATCCATCACTGGGGATCAAAGTCCAATTAACATCACATGCCAGACAGTTACCCTTGGGACAGATTTTTCTATCCGTCCCTCACACCCATGTAAGATTCATTCTCCTGAAAGAAATTAAGGTGACTGTATACATTTCCAAGAGATGCAAATAAACCCTAATACTTTTATCTCCCTTTCACCCCTGAGTTTAGGAAATAGACTCTGCCAACATCTGATTAAGAGTGAACCATTATCCACAATAGGGATTTCAATTATTTTCAAAACTACATGTAGTTAGGCAAATTACAGTAATATAATAATCAACTTTATTTATAGAGGGTAACACAGTTAGTAAACTAGTACTAATCTTCCATGTGGCCCTCTTTTCTTCTTGGGTAGAAACCAGTACTGAGCAATGTGGATAAAGTCTCTTTCTGAAAGAAACAACACTTGATGCTCGAGGGGATCGAACCCGGTACTTCTTGATCCTGTATCAGGTGCTTTTCCACTGCACCACAGTGTTTGAATCAACTTGACTTGTTATGGCTCAAGTTGGATCGTAATGTAAACAATAGTGTAGATCCTGATGAGGTTGCACATTATGAGCCATCTTATCTGGATCTACTATGTTTGCATAGGTACACTGAAATTCCGCTGTTAAGACCACCTAAAATTAAGACACCTTCTGCTTTAAAAAGCTTATTTAGTATGCTGCAGTTATTGTTGTTTCTGCATACAGTGCCCTCTGCACAGAGACCACATTTGGAACTGTTCAAAAGTGGTCTTAAAGACCACTTTTGAACAGTCCCAAAGGTGGTCTTAATATAGGAATTTTACTGTATATGTACCGGTCAAAAGGTTTGAAAGGGTTAAAGGAATTAATTTGCTCCTGGAGTAAATGTTTACCTTAGTGTGGACCTATTTTTCTAAGGGAAATTACAGGAAAGAATCCGGAAGTCACAAAAGTTGTGTCCCTTAGAAAATGATGGTAAAATCTCCTATTTATTCATCTTATTTTTTCTTTTAACCATTTTTGTACCAAATGGAATCTTCCTTCTTATATATAGCAGGAGTCCATTTCAAAATTTAGGGATGTCAGGTTGTGTTTTCTTCAAAATTCATTTGGAAAATGACTGAACTTTTTGCAAACAGTGTAGGCCCTGATCAGACGCCACATTCTGCGGCATCTGATCTGGGCCTGCACTGTTTGCCAGGGTACCTGTTTTGGGGTTTCCGGTACTAAATGGGTTAAAGAATATTCACTGTGAGAAGATGTAAAATAAGTTTGCTTGATTCTTTCTCCACTTAAAACAAGGCACAAAACCTTTTAACATCTTTGAGGTATATTTTTCACCCAGGTATTGTAAGTATCTGAACTGAAGGCAAAATTAAGAGCTTATGCTAACGGCATGAACCCAGACCAGATTGCTGCTTATTGCAGATGTACAGTTTACTGTTTTAAGTGAAGCAGTAATCAAGACCAGCTGCACGTTGTTGGTTTTGTCATAACTTCTAAGTAAAAAACACATATGGACATGCACATATGCATGCCAACTCATACACATGCACATTCATATGTACTGTTTGATATCATTATGAAAACAGGCCTATATAAATACATTGTAAATTTTACCACCGAAAAAATGAAAAGTTTAGGATGAAAACTGGTGATATTTTTGTTATTTCTGTTCAAAATGTAGATTGTGGGTACACGTTAGAACCGCCTCATAACGAGTACCCACAATCTATATTTTAGAGCAGAAATAAGAAAAATAAGGTTTACCCCTGTAAACCCCAGTTTTACTATATAACAGTGGGGTTCATGGGGGTGAGAAATATATAGGTGTGTTTTCATGATGTAACCCATTGTATACTAGTGGACTCTTCCATTGCTATATGTTGGACAAGTCCATTTGTCATATAAGGGGTGTCAGGCCTATTTTTCGTTTTTATTCTATTTTTGATAGAACATTCTGTCAGCAAATAGTGCAGGCCCTGATCAGACGCCGCATTCTGTGGCGTCTCATCTGGACCTGCAGTGTTTGCTTAGGTACCCCTTTGGGAGTTTCCCGCATGCAATGGGTTAACAACAAAATCAAAAGAACCCCAACAAAATCTTGAAAACTACTCTTGTTTTGAAGCCATATTGATTTAGACTGGTCTTAGAGCTAAATGTTGAAATTATTGACTGATAGTCTTTTCATCTGGTTGTTGGTCAAATGACCTCTTGTTAACATTGTGCATGGAATCCAGTGACGTCAGTACAGTTGTTATATTTATCAGTTTGCATCAGAGATTATTTAAGGGAGGCTATCAGGGGCCAGTCCCATGACCATATCTCCCAATGTGCAGGCCCCAGCCACAAGGAACAACTTAAGAGACTGGTCAGTATGCAGAGGTAATTGTTGAAGTCCAGCCAGTCCCTTAAGCCTCTCACAAGTGCCGGGAGCCAGCAAATGGGAGAATCACAAATCAAATAACTCGTGTATTACAAAAAGAATTATGATATTTGGGGGAAAGGAACAAATAATGGATAATTATTTGTGGAATTTGGCCTTGAGAAATATAATGTTTAGGTGCAGTATTGTCTAGGACTGTGCTCCTGTGTCCATTATGATAATGGTGGTGGTGGGGAGGTGGCAGGATAAACTTAGTTGATGCTAAGACAACAATGAACTGAGGCTGGAACATCTATAGTCTGGGATTCTTTTTCAAAGGTTAATGACTTTTGTTACCCCAGACATTCACCTGACCCTTACCTGAAGCTCAGGTTCCTTTAAGGTCATCTATTGTTCTCTGCAGGATGTGTATGCTCTATTAGAAGAGATACTTCACCCATCATCAACAGAATAATTTCCCATTAACTGCCATTTATGCTACCATAAATGTTCATTTAATGGAAAAGAAAGACAGATCTGAACTGTTTGAATTTTATTCCTATGAAACACGTCACTAGCTAAACTATGATAAACTAAATCTAAGCATATAAAACATATTTTGGCTATCAGGGGCCAGTCCCATGACCATATCTCCCAATGTGCAGGCCCCAGCCACAAGGAACAACTTAAGAGACTGGTCAGTATGCAGAGGTAATTGTTGAAGTCCAGCCAGTCCCTTAAGCCTCTCACAAGTGCTGGGAGCCAGCAAATGGGAGAATCACAAATCAAATAACTCGTGTATTACAAAAAGAATTATGATATTTGGGGGAAAGGAACAAATAATGGATAATTATTTGTGGAATTTGGCCATATCGGATGACTTGGTCAGGAGATAGCCCCAAATAGCATAAACTGTTCTAGTTACCACCACTATCATAATGAAAATCCCTTGTTTTTTTTTTTTGTTTTTTTTTTTTGTTTTTTTTTTTGTTTTTTTTTTTTCATTATCATTACTATTATAATATTTTTTTTTTTTTTTTTTTTTTTTTCATTCATTATTATTATTACTATTATTATAATTTATTTATTTATTTATTCTTACCTTACACCTGTAGCCTAATAAATCTGTCACAGCTGACCTTGTTTGTTGAACACAAATGAGTGATGTGATGGTAATTAGCCTGAGTATGGTTAAAAAGCTATAAACTATTAGTCATGGCATCTGAGGGTAGTTCTGCAGTATGGAACAATAGGTCTTGACAGATGTACAGCTTCCAGACTGATTGGTATAACCAAGGTTATCTGGAGTTACTGAATGAAAGATATCAGCTGTTTGCTAGGTGGGAAAGGGAAGGTTGTACTAATGTGCTAATATTCAGAATAGAATAACCAAATCAGGCATATTAGCTATAAATATTTCTAAACCTTGCGACATATAAATATTAACTAGCTCATGTTAATATTCATGAGTTAGAATGGTGTGCTCCCTAGTGTTACTTTAGCCTTTGGACGTTTAGTTTGCTTCTGTTTGTGATTATTGTATAAAAAAAAAAAAAAAAATTGCTGTTTATTTTGTGCTTACTATTTTTTTTTTTTTTTTTTTTTTTTTTTCCCCATGTCGGGAACGTTCTGAGACATTTCTAGCCCCATGTTAGAGGCTATTACAACACAACACGTTTTGTGGCCAGTGTTAGAAGCTATTACAACAAACTTTGTAGCTCCATTACGGTAAACTTTTGTAGCCCTGTGTTACAAGCGAAATTTGTAGCCCCATGTTAGAAGCTATTACAACATTCGTACCCCATATCAAAGCTATTTTTTTTTTTTTTTTTTCTCCCATTAGGATTTTTCTGGGATATTCCTAGCCCCATGTTAGAGGCTATTACAACAAATTTGGTAGCCCCATGTTAGAAGCTATCACAACATTAGGAGCCCATATCAGAGCTTTTTTTTTTTTTTTTTTTTTTTTTTTTGTTGTCCCATGTCAGGAACTTTCTGAGACATTCCTAGCCCCATGTTAGAGGCTATTACAACAAAATTGTTAGCCCCATGTTAGGAACTATTACAATAAAATTGGTAGCCCCATGTTAGAAGCTGTTACAATAAAATTGGTAGCCCCATATTAGGAGCTATTACAATAAAATTGGTAGCCCCATGTTAGACGCTATTACAACAAAACTGGTAGCCCCATGTTAAGAGGCTATTACAACAAAATTGTTAGCCCCATGTTAGGAACTATTACAATAAAATTGTTAGCCCCATGTTAGAAGCTATTACAACAAAACTGGTAGCCCCATGTTAGAGGCTATTACAATAAATTGGTAACCCCATGTTAGGAGCTATTACAATAAAATTGGTAGCCCCATGTTAGAAGCTAATACAACAAAATTGGTAGCCCCATGTTAGAAGCTATTACAATAAAATTGGTAGCCCCATGTTAGGAGCTATTACAATAAAATTTGTAGCCCCAGGTTAGAAGCAAATACAACAAAATTGGTAGCCCCCTAGCCCCATGTTAGAAGCTATTAGAATGACAGTCATAGCCTAATGTTAGGAACTTCTACAACAAAATTCGTAGCCCCATATAAGAAGCTTTTAGGACAATATCAACAAACTATTCAACACCTCGTATCAAAGGTTATAACTGTGCAGTGCTATAGGTAGCCTTTGGTCTGGCTTAATTGCTGCAATAACAACTAAGATCCATATTTAACTATCAATGGCAATGTCTTATGCAGGCCAATGCTTGAAGCGAGATGCATTGTTAATGACAAACATACATATGTACATGAGGTTATTCAATGTCTCCTTGAAAATCTGTAAATCAGTGATTTATTTATTTATATTGTATATATTATACATATATATACACACATACATACACATATATATATATATTTATTTATTTTTTTTTTTTTTTTATATACATATACACATACGTACATATATATATTTATATATACATATATATAATATATATTTCTTTTTTTTTTTTTTTTTTAGCTACTTATATATTATTCAAATTCCTGATCTGAAATAGCTTATAATGCTCAGTCAAATAAATCACATATTTCATATGTAAAAACAGCTCTGCCTTAGAAATGCTAGTTTATTGATTCAGTTCATTGTAGCATGAGTTTCAGATGACAGGCTCAGATAACAATACACTGATTTCACATCCAAAGGCTTCAGGATTTTGACCGTGGGAAAAGTCAGAAATGGTTTGGCACTACAGTGATTGATGGCCAATGAATAGCCAAAGCAGTCAAATTACTGACCTGTACTTCACCAGAGCTGATCATAAATATGTACATATGGTAGTAATGTCCCAGGAATCAGGTCAATTGCAGATGTGTATTAGCACCCTTTCCAGGTTGGATCACTGGAGAAGTGTATTCTCAGTGCCTTTGTATGGCTGAGACATGGCAATCTGAGTGTCTTTGATGATAGATTTTGGGGTGTCAATATATCCTTGGTAACAATTCGAATTCCACCTACCTAGCTTCTGTATGAGATGGTCCTCAATTCGATGAAGAGCACAGGAAGAAGCAGCACCACGCCTCAAACTGTGCCCTGAAAATTTAGAGCTATCCAGACCTATACTGTGTATTAGCAGTTTAAGTTTTTCAATAAAGAATACTCTAGTCATGGGCTTACCTAAAGTTGTAATGAAAAAGGCCCATTTAGGCCCGAGAAGTGAGGGAAATAATTACTCCTTATTTGTTTATATTTAACTATGGCTTCATAAGCACATAGCCGTGAACCAGTTTTATATATCATTATAGAGATACCTTTACGGAAAGGGTCTGTTTTTGATTGTTTTAGTAGGAAAGTTAAATGATCTTCATAGAACATGATGTCACCAGAAGTCAAGTGTACATCATGGGCAAAAGTACTTGAGATAGTAAATTCGCCGCAGCGTAGAAAACCAAAATACGCTAACAGAATGGCAGCTTTCATGAGAATGTTTGTGTATAAGTCAAAATAACCCTTGTCTAAGCTTGTGCATAATTTCGATAGGATATCCCTCGTAATAGGCATTTTGGGATTCCGATTTAGACCTTGAATTCTTTTAATACCTGTCAACGCTGCATGTAGCCTGTGCAGTGCCTTGTCTTCAAAAGGAGATGTCACCCCTTGAATTATGTAACCATACCTAATGCCACATAAATACAGTTTGATAGTGCTGTACCTAAGTTTGAGCTGTTGAAAGCAGTGAGCTACAAAGTCTACTAAATTTTCCTCTGTAGTAACTGGTAATTTAGAACAATCAAATGCCAGTCCTTGTAATAATAGAAATTGTATGAATGTCCTAATCCCAGTGTTATATGCTGCTCTGGTTGAAGAACTAACAGAGTTTATGAGCAGCTTGTTCACAGTGCCTTGTAATTCCACAGTAGCTTGTCTGGGGTCGGGCACTTAGTAGGTAGCAGGTCCGCATCTGGTCGTAGTTCCATGAATCTCTCCACCTGAAGTCGCGAAAGAAGATCAGCTGACACATTTTTCTTGCTTTCAATGTAATTTGAAGAAAAATGGAAATTGTTATTTAATGCTAGCCATGTTAATGTTCTCATTAGTTTCATGATGTGTGGACATTTAGACCTTCCTTTACGAAGTATGGAGATTACGCTTTGATTATCACACATGAACATTATTTTCTTTGACTCCCACTCTTTCCCGAACACATATGCCGCCACAACAATAGGATACAATTCCATGAAGGCCATGGAGGCTAAATTATCTGGTATTGTTGGCATTTCTGATGGCCATTTCTCACTGATCCAGTGTGTTTTATACACTACTGAAAATCCTGCTGATGAGGCGGCATCTGTGTATAGCTGGAAATGGAAGGAAGAAGTGAATTCTCTTTCATAGAATAAAGACACTCCATTCCAATTTGTAAGGAACTCTATCCACATATGAAGGTCTTGTCTACACTCATAACTCAAATGAACATAATGGTACAATTCCGAGACAGATGTTGCAAGTGATAGAAGATAGGAAACAAAAGCCCTGCCTGGGTGTATGACACGTGAGGCAAAGTTCATGTGACCTAACAATTGTAACAATTCCCTTTTTGTGCATGACCTTTTGGATAGAAGTTCCTTGATGAAGCACATAATCCTTTCCACTTTATCTCGGGGAAGCCTACACTGCATTTTATCTGAATCAAGAATAACACCTAAATATTCCAAACACGTACAAGGGCCTTCAAGCTTTGTAACACTTAAGGGGATACGCAAGCTGTTGAATATGCACATCATAGAAGAAAAAGTTAAATCACCATTAGCATTTGGCATATCAATTGTAAGGAAGTCATCCAGTAAATGTAGAATACACTTGATGTTGTAATTGCTTGTAGCAATCCAACATATTGCTCTGGCGAGTGAATCAAATATTTTTGGAGAACTTCTGCATCCAAATGCGAGTCTTGTCATGACATAGTACATTCCTTTCCAGCACACGAGAAATAAATGCCACTGGCTTTTTCTTATTGGGCAGTGTTTAAAAGCATCTTGGATGTCGAACTTACATAGTATGGCCCCTTTTCCAAACTCACATATCTTTTTCACAGCATCATCAATTTTAACATAGCTTAAAGAGCACTGATCTTTATCAATCAGTTCATTGATACTGGTATGGAATTTTGAGTTATGTGGGGATGAAAGGTCAATAATTAATCGTCTCTTTCCTGAGTACTTTCCTATAGCTATTCCTATAGGACTTACACGATAGGTATCGAAGGGTGCTTCAGGAAAAGGTCCATAGGCAAACCCTTTGGCACATTCAGATTCCAACAGTTCCTGGACAGCTTCTGGATTTTCCTGTGCACTCAACAAATTTTTACATTCTTTCGTTTTTAAACTAGTATTTGAAATCAAAGTATCAAATCCCTGTTCAAGACCAGAGCATAAGTATTCCACAAAGTTTAAATCAGGATGAAATTGTAGTTCCCTTCGCAGTTTACTGGTGTTTATTTGGGTAGAGGGAACTAAATCATCTAGTCAGTTTCTTTTGGGAGATGGTTGCCCAGGCTTCAAAACTGGTTTACTTACAGACTGAATTTGTTGGGAGGTACATTGCCTCAAGCCATGAGAGGCAGAACTGCAATTCTTACAAACATGTAAATAATAGCAGTTCTCCCTCTTACAACCCTGATTATTAAAAAAATGACATACAGCTTTTCTCTGCATAATTTTCGAGCTTTCAGTGCCTCCTACACTAGCTGAAGCATTGAAATACTTTGGTGCCGAAACAAACTGGTTGATATTCCGAGGGCAGAACTGGGTGGCGTGAGAGACTTCCTTGCAAATGCTGCAAGTATTGCACTGGACACCTCCTATGATCATCTGCAACAGATCCTTATCCTTTTCTGCCCAATTAACTTTCTTTCCCTGCTCGAGAGCTACTGCACATTTCTGGGAGAAGAATTTGTGATACTCATAGAATTTCCTCCCATAAACCCTAGCTATTTCAATAATGTTATCCATGTATGCATCAAGCTCATCCCTTCTCCATGGGTGACGGGAGCAATGAATTCTCTTATATTTGCTGAAAGCTACAATGAATTCTTCAATGCCTAAAGATCTGTTCAGCCTTGCATCTCTATATCTATCTTTCTCTTTTTTCTCATTTTGCTCAAATTCTGGTATCAAGAGAGTTGCCAGATTTACATATTTCCCGCTAACTATCTTCTCTCTAGTGGACTCCGAAACATAGTCAACAAACTTTAAATGCTCAGGGTGTATACCATATGAAGAGTTATTTGAAAATGAAAGAACCTCATTACCTTCAGTTCTGTTTGCCTGGAACTGTTCAAGTGTTTTCTTGCTAACATCCTCTTTCTCCTCTTTATCTAGCACCTTCCTCATCAATGAATTCATAGATGTCATCATACTCACTAAAACACTTGCTTGTATGGAGTCCTGAGATACAGGTACCCCAATTATTGATTGTTGTTGGGTTTCCAGTGGTGTCTTTTCTGTAGCAAGCCCCGTTTCTCTCCCCAGATCTGAGATGTCTAGATTAGAATTTTGTGTCAGTGGGGCTTCACTTTCACTTAAATTAGGGTTGCTTCTGTGGCTGAGATTAGCCAAATACAAACTCTTTAGCTCAGCTTTTGAATAGCTGGCTGGGGCGATGATATTCCACTCGGCCAATTTAGCTCGGAATTGTTCACTGTACCAGTTATTTATATTATTCATGTCATATGGTGTGTCCCTGGACATATTGGCTCTCCGACTCCTTCTTGGAGGCATTGTTGAGGAATGTATTTTTTTATTTATTTTTTTTTTTTTTTTTTTTTTTTATTTAAATTAACAGTTTAACTGTTTGAAACACTAGGAGATTGTACACATACTGAATAAAAATATAACATAGTTCCAATGTAAAACAATAGTTAAGTGAAGAAATATTCAGTATAATTCCATATAATAAACTTAGTTGATGCTAAGACAACAATGAACTGAGGCTGGAACATCTATAGTCTGGGATTCTTTTTCAAAGGTTAATGACTTTTGTTACCCCAGACATTCACCTGACCCTTACCTGAAGCTCAGGTTCCTTTAAGGTCATCTATTGTTCTCTGCAGGATGTGTATGCTCTATTAGAAGAGATACTTCACCCATCATCAACAGAATAATTTCCCATTAACTGCCATTTATGCTACCATAAATGTTCATGGATTGAGTCCACCTTCAGGAGTAGCATTAATTTCCAAGATAGTTTTATATTCCTGGCCCCCGCCCATCGAGGCTTGAAGAAATAGATTTGGCTGCATGATGCTTCCACGCAGAGCTGAAAACTACTGCACCGAGTACTGGTAAACTGCTTAGAGGTTCTAAGCCTGTCCAGGAAAAGTGGTACGAGTTGGAATGTCCATGCAGAGAAACTATTGGTTGCATTGGGCAACAGGGTTTGAGATGTCATTTCATCTCAAGTCCCAAGAAATTGGAAGCAATGTCTCCAAAATGACATGTACAGTATTTACAGGGACGTAAACCCTTATCTTGCTGTTCATGACAACCCCTATCTTTGCAAACAGTGTAGATCCAGATCAGATGGCTTCTGAAGAAGCCATCTGATCAGGATCTACACTGTTTGGCATTTAGTTTATGAATTTGTAGGAATAAATTACATCAAGTAATCTGATTGGTTCAAAGTCAGAAATGGGTGTGGCTTAATTGAATATTCAGCAAGATAAGGGTTAAACCTCAAATCAAACAAATACAAACAAACAAATTTTATATTCCTTATCAATAAGGATTACCAACAAAATTCTAAAAATTTGGACACCTTGAGGTTTCATGATCAAATAACGAATCCTGGAGGTGCAGACAGAATGGCAAACAGTGAAGACCCTGATCAGACTGCTTCTTCAGGAGCAGTCTGATCTAGGCCTGCACTGTTTGCTTAATCTTATCTGTCCCAGTACTAAGGATCGTTACAGTACTCTCAATGGAAAGAATAGAGATTACTCTCAATGGAAAGGAGCAAATTCTTTCCTTTTAGAGTAGACCCCTTTGTGGAGGGACTCCAAATTCAGAAAAACAACAGGCAGTTCTAAAAGTTCTCTTCCATGTAAAACTGGCAGAAAATATTTCTGGTGTAACCATTCACCTTTATAAACCTTTATATGAAAGCTGAAATGGACGTCATTGGATTGTCTCCTACTAAAAATAGGTTCTGATATTTCCTTATAATTAATCCTGGAATAGAGCTTGTGCTCTGACGTCACAGAACAGGTATTGGTCAATATGTTGGACAAGTCCATTTGTCATATAAGAGATGGCAGGCCTAATTTTTCGTTTTTATTCTATTTTTGACAGAAAATTCTGTTAGCAAATAGTGCAGGCCCTGATCAGACGCCGCGTTTTGCGGCGTCTGATCTGGACCTGAACTGTTTGCCAAGGTACCCCTTTAGGGGTTTCCCGCCTTCAGTGGGTTAATTGACCGTGATTCACAAAACTCAGCTGTTTTCGGAGCTGGAAACATTTATAAAATCATACCGGTAGCTTCAAATAAAGGAGAGGAACAGGGAAGGTTCATGGATAATTTTCTTGTATCCTCTTGAGAAACTTACATTGTGGGTACTTGTTAGAAAAGCCTCATTGAAAAAGTTGGGCTGTACTGGATTTGACTGTCCTTCATTCCTTCCATCCATCCGACATTATGTCCAACTTCTTCGGATAAAATTTTTGTCACACTTTTCTCAACAACTGTTAAGGTTTCAAAGTTGAAATAGGGTACACATGTGTGCACTGGGTTGATGTATCATGTATACCCCGAATCAGTGCCCAGCCCACATAACTCTGAGTTACATCCCTTGTTATATACAAATTACCATCAATCAAAAAAATTCTCAGATAAAATTTTCATCACACTTTTCTCAACAACTGTTAGGGTTACAAAGTTAAAAGTTGGTTTCAGGTTTGTCGTACACACATGGGCAGTGGGCTGATGTATAGTGTTTTCTGAATTCAAGATCAAGAGCCCATAGCTCTTGGAGTTTCATCCCTTGATAGGTTTTATAATTTGCCATTAAACGAAAGTTAGAAGCCTCCGTGGTGTAGTGGTTATGCTACTCACCCCATAATCATAAACCATGGGTCATTGGTTTGATCCCGGGCTTCTCCAGACTTTCGGATATGTCTTTAAACTGAGGTCCCATCTCCATATGACCTTAGGTGTTGGTGGGATGTAAAACTCAAACACACACACCATTAATAAAAAAATTTCATTGCAGATTTCTCAGAAACTACGAAAGCTGTATAATTTAAACTTGGTACACACATAAACAGTGGGCGGTTGTATTTTGTGTACCAGAATCCGGGCCAAGTGCTATAACTCTTGGAGTTACATCCCTTTATTAAGCGTTGCAATTTGCCATTAATGAAAATTTTGTGTCACATTTTTCTTAATAACTGTTAGTGTTACAAAGTTGAAATTTGGTACACAAATGGGCAGTGGGCTCATGTATCATTTATTACAGATTCAGGGCCAAGGGCCAATAACTCCTGGAGTTACATCCTTTGATATGCTTTACAATTTACCATTAATGGCACTTTTCTCAACAACTGTTATGGTTACAAAGTTGAAATTTGGTACACACATGGGCAGTGGATTGATGTACCATCCCTGCTGCTCCAGCTCAAAAAAATAAAAAAAATAAAATCAACTCCACCCATGGATGCATGTGGCCGTTTACAAAAGAGACAACTTCTTTCCTTTAAGAATAGCCCCCTATCATTATGATAACACACCCCTGCTTCATATTTTCACATCTCCAAAATGGCTTCTTTTCTGATGAAAATCTGTGATTTTTTTCCTGAGTTGTACTGCAAACATAGGTTGAGGGTGCTCGTTAGAACCGCCTCATTGAGGCTGTTCTAACGAGTACCCACAACCTTTGTATTGGAACTGAAATAAGAAAAATAATGTTTACCCCTGTATACCCCCTATATATAGCAGAGTTTAACCCTTGTCCTGCTGAGCCGGGATATGCCTTATCTTTCAAACAATGAAGATCCAGATCAGATGGCTTCTGAAGAAGCCATCTGATCAGGATCTTCATTGTTTGTCATTCTGTTTATGAATTTGTTGCAATAATTTGCATCAAGCAACCTGACTGGTTGATAATCAGTAATGGGTGTGGCATATTTGAATATTCAGCAGGACAAGGGTTAAGTGGGTGTTCACAGACTTGTTCACGTGATGTAACATGGGAGTCTGAAGACAAAATATTTTGAAAGAGCTGCTTCCCCTGATAGCATAAGCAATTTGTGTTCAGCTATTCTTATTTGCACTATGAGGTGGAAGCATCCGCATCCTTTTGACACATTTCTAGTATTTTCTTTTGTTAATTTGCAGGTATTGGATCCGTAATTTTCCTGTGCACTTTGACCTTGATTCCAAGCTACAGTCTGTGATCAAAACATTTGGAGGTCTAGTCCAGAGAGAGGGGAACAGCACTTTCAAAGAACTTATAGACCTGTCCAAAGTGTAAGTGGTTTTCTAACCTAAAAATACTGGATGTGATTACAACCATCAGGGTTTAACCCATTTTAGACTGGAAACTCCTAAATGGGTACCGTGGCAAACAGTGCAGGCCCAGATCAGACGCCGCAGAACGCGGCGTCTGATCAGGGCCTCCACTGTTTGTAAAATGTTCAGCCATTTTCTAAATTGATTCTGAAGAAAATACGATCTGTCACCCCTAAATTTTGAAATGGACTCCTGGTATATATAAGGAGGAAGATTCCATTTGGTACAAAAAGGGTTAATGACACATCAACCCTAGTGGGTAATTTTGTGTTTTCTTCCAGAGAAAGGGAGAAAAGAGCTTCTATTTTATGGTACTTGTCTACACTTTTTTTTCAACCATTTTGTACTGAATGGAATCTTTCCCCTTATATACAGCAGGAGCCCATTTAAAACTTTAGAGGTATCAGATTCAGTTATTGAAGGAATTTATTTTGGAATGGTTGAGCTTCCTGCAAGCAGTGAAGGCCCTGTTCAGATGCTGCATTCTGTGGCATTTGATCTAAGTCTACACTGTCTGGTAATGAACCATTTTTGGTTTAACCCATTTTGTACTGGAAACCCCAAAATGGGTACTCTGACAAAAAGTGCAGGCCCAGATCAGACGCCACAGAATGCGGCATCTGATCAGGGCCTACACTGTTAACAAAAAGTTCAGCCAATTTTCCAAGTAAATTTTGAAGAAAACACAACATGTCACGCCTAAATTTTGAAATGGGTTCCTGCCATATATAAGGAGGAAGATCCGTTTGGTACAAAATTGGTTAAAGTTCAGATATCAGCAACCACTGGCCAGAATCCTTTTCCTCATATAGAAGGGTAAACATCTGGTTCATAACACAAATCCTCAGGTCAGGCCCTTGGATAGCACTGACAGCCTAAGAATTAGGTCACACTCACTTCAAAGTTTAACAACAAAGTTCTTTAAAAGTTTTATATGTGCAACCACTGATTGTCATTTCAAGGGCCTCGTGGAAAATTAGCTTGTTGCTAATTGTCCATGAGGCCTTTGCAAATATTTTCTTCTTCTTATTATTATGATTGGCATGAAACAGGCGAGCTACGCTGACCTGAGACAGCTCATCTTTTTCAGATTCACTGATTGTTGATCAAAGCATCAACTATTATTAACCCTTAAGATGCTGAGAAAAACTGCATCTGAAAATGTCATCTGTTTATGTCGTCTGCTGAATCTTCTTTCAAACTTTTTAAAACTATTTTTGCGTAAAGGCAAATAGTGTGAACCCAGATCAGACTGCTCCTAGAGGAGCAGTCTGATCTGGGTCCACACTGTTTGCAATAATGACTATTACCGTAACCGACAGACGGCAAATGACAAAGCAGACGACAATTGTCATGATTGGCATTTTATGGGTTAATATGGATCCAAGGTGGCATTAATTCTCACCATACTGAATGCTTCAGAATGCTACAATATCATGATTTCAATTTTTACCATGAATTCAGAAGTTGAATGGTAAACAATATAGATCCTGATCAGCTGGCTTAGGGCTGTTCTAGATCTATACTGTTTTCAAAAAAGGATATATTTGGGTTCAGCCAGGTGAGGGTTAAAAATCTGGAATAGCTGGGTCTTCATTTGAGATGTTTATTGAAACAATCTTAAGCAGATTGTTGTATATTTTGTCTATTAAAATGCCATGTGTAAATCATATATGGAATTAGAAATTTAGATGAGACATTTTCAGAACTAGGTCATATGACATTATTGCCACAGTTTCACAAATTTAATTATTACCATTAACCTTTTCAAGTTTTAGATATAGGAAGTGTTCTGCCTTTATAAGTTTTCCACAATCAGTTTAAACTTTTCCATCCTCTAGATGGATACAGAATCATATGGAAACTACGTAGATCCAGATGAGATGGCTCATAATGAGCCTTTATAAGTTTTCCCCTTTCCATCCTGTAGACAGATATAGATACATATTTCTTGCACACCAGACAAGGTAATCCGCGATTTTACCCTGGGATAGAAATTTATGTTCTGACCCTGGTGTTCCGACCCCAAATCGAATATAATCGTGTGTTTGATAAATGCACTGGTTGATTACGACCTTGTGTGTGCCGTCGTTAAGGTTGACGTCATGCACGATCCGTGACGTCACTTTACATTCCTGTCGTGTCAACACAATATGGCGGACGTTGGTAACCGAAGTGACTGCAGCATTGAAATTCCGCGCTAAGAAATGGAAGGTATGCAAGAAAAAGAATCCAATATGGATATGAGGGGTGGATAGAAAAATCCGTCCCTCGGGATCACTGTCCGGCATCACTCGGCAAGCCTCGTGATGCCGGACAGTGACCCTTGGGACGGATTTTTCTATCCACCCCTCACACCCATATACGATTCTTATAGGAAACTATGTAGATCCAGATGAGACAGCTCATAATGAGCCTTTATAAGTTTTCCACAATCAGTTTAAAATTTTCCATCCTGTAGATGGATACAGATACATATGGAAACTATGTAGATCCAGATCAGATGGGTCATAGGGAGCCTTTATATGTTTTCTACAGCCAGCTTAAATTTTTCCTTCGTGTAGATCAATGCAGATACATATTGAAATTATGTAGATTGCAATGAGATGGCTCACAGTGAGCTGACCCATCAAGAGCTTTACTGTTAGCCAATTTGTTAATGATTTTAACCCTTGTCCTGCTGAATATTCATATATGTCACACCCACTACTGATTATCAGCCAATCAGATTACTTGATGCAAATTATTGCAAAAAATTCATTAACTGGATGGCAAACAATGAAGATCCTGATCAGATGGCTTCTTCAGAAGCCATCTGATCTGGATCTTCATTGTTTGGAAAATAAGGCATATCCGGGCTCAGCAGGACAAGGGTTAACTCAGACCCCTATTTGGAATAATGGACCTGTCCATATTCAGAAATGAAGTGTGTACATCATAAACTCAGGGCCAAATGTTACTGACTTATAGTTTTGCAAGGCCACCACACAATAACAATCAACTTAACGTCCTGTAGGAGCAGTCTGATTGGGTCCACATTGTTTGCACCAATGAATTGTAAAGTTTACAGCAGACAACAAAGGAGATGGCAGATATTGTGATTGAAATCATAAAGGTTAACCCTTCTCTTGTTGAATATTCAGTTTAGCCAAACCCATTTCTGACTTTGAACCAATCAGATTATTTGATGTAATTTATTCCTACAAATTGAAAAATTGAATGTCAAACAGTGTAGATCCTGATCAGATGGCTTCTTCAGAAGCCATCTGATCTGGATCTACACTGTTATGAAGAAGCCATCTGATCTGGATCTACACTGTTTGCAAAGAAAAGGGTTGTCATGAACAGCATGATAAGAGTTAAATTCTAGAGCAGCTTAGTCTGAGCTAAAGCTATAGTACTAGAGCAAACATTGCTGGCCCAGATTAGACTGTAGTCTGGTAAGAGCTGGAGAGGTTTGCCATTCAGCTGGTGCCATGTAGAGCTAGAGAGGATTGCCAATCAGCTAGGGTCATGTAGAGCTAGAGAGGTTTGCCATTCAGCTAGTGTCATGTGGAGCTGAAGAGGTTTGCCATTCAGCTAATGTCATGTAGAGCTAGATAGGTTTGCCAGTTAGCTAGTGTCATGTAGAGCTGGAGAGGTTTGCCATTTAGCAAGTGTCATGTAGAGCTGGAGAGGTTTGCCATTCAGCTGGTGTCATCTGGAGCTAGAGAGGTTTGCCAATCAGCTAGGGTCATGTAGAGCTAGAGAGGTTTGCCATTCAGCTAGTGTCATGTGGAGCTGGAGAGGTTTGCCATTCAGCTAATGTCATGTAGAGCTAGATAGGTTTGCCAGTTAGCTAGTGTCATGTAGAGCTGGAGAGGTTTGCCATTCATCTCATATCATGATAAGCTGGAGAGGTTTGCCATTCAGGCAGTGTCATGTAGAATTGGAGAGTTTTGTTATACAGCTAGTGCCATGTAGAGCTGGAGAGGTTTGCCATTCAGCTCATGTCATGAAGAGCTGCAGAGCTTTGCCATTCAGCAAGTGTCATGTAGAGCTGGAGAGGTTTGCCATTCTCCTCATATCATGAAGAGCTGGAGTGGTTTGCCATTCTGGCAGTGTCATGTAGAGCTGGAGAGTTTTGTTATTAGGGCCCCACACTGAAAGTGTGGGTGCCCTATAGTAATCACTCTGTCCGTCCGTCTGTCTGTCTGTCTGTCCGTCCGTCTGTCTGTCCGTCTGTCCGTCCACAAATTTTTTTATCCTCCATAACGTTTTATTATTCCTGGATGGATTTAAATATTACTTGGCATCATTCTGTCCGTCCGTCTGTCTGTCTGTCCATCTGTCCGTCTGTCCGTCCACAAATTTTTTTATCCTCCATAACTTTCTTATTCCTGGATGGATTTAAATATTACTTGGCAGAAATGTTAACCATAATGTGATGGAGTGTTGCGCGCAAGACTCAGGTCCGTACCTCAAAGGTCAAGGTCATACTTAGAGGTTAAAGGTAAAAAAAGGGTCTTGTGTCCAATTAATAACTTTTATTCCTGGATGGATTTAAATATTACTTGGCAGAAATGTTAACCATAATGTGACGAAGTGTCACACGCAAGACCCACAGCCGTACCTCAAAGGTCAAGGTCATACTAAGAGATAAAAGGTCAAAAAAGCGTCTTTTTTATTGTGTCCAATCTATAACCTTCTTATACCTGGATGGATTTAAATATTACTTAGCAGAAATATTAACCATAATGTGACAGTGTGTCACGCGCAAGACCCAGGTCCGTACCTCAAAGGTCAAGGTCATACTTAGAGGTGAAAGGAAAAAAAAACCGTCTTTTTTAACATCAACATTTTCCTACTCCTCTGATAGCGCTGCCGGGGCCCTAGTCAGTTTCACTGACAGCTCTAGTTCAGCTAGTGTCATGTAGAGCTGGAGAGTTTTACTATTCAGGCAGTGTAATGTAGAACTAGAGAGTTGCTATTCAGCTAGTGTCATGTAGAGCTGGAGAGTTTTACTATTCAGGCAGTGTAATGTAGAACTAGAGAGTTTGCTATTCAGCTAGTGTCATGGAGAGCTAGAGGTTTGCCATTCAGCTAGTGTCATGTAGAGCTGGAGAGGTTTGCCACTCACCTAGTATCATGAAGAGCTGGAGAGGTTTGCCATTCAGCTAGTGTCATGAAGAGCTGGAGAGGTTTGCCATTCAGATATTGTCGTGTGGAGCGAGAGAGATTTGCCATTCAGCTAATGTCTTGTACAGCTAGATAGGTTTACCAGTCAGCAGTCAGCTAGTGTCATGAAGAGCTGGAGAGGTTTGCCATTCAGCAGGTATTAAGTAGAGCTGGAGAGGTTTGCCATTGAGCTTATGTCATGTAGAGTAGATAGGTTTGCCAGTCAGTAGTCGGCTAGTATTTGAGCTGGAGAGGTTTGCCATTCAGGCAGTATCATGTAGACTGGAGAGTTTTGTTACTCAGCTCGTGCCATGTAGAGCTGGAGAGGTTTGCCATTCAGCTAGTGTCATGTACAGCTGCAGAAGTTTGCCATTCAGCTTTTTTCATGGCGAGCTGGAGAGGTTTGCCATTCAGCTAATGTCATGTACATCTAGATAGGTTTGTCAGTCAACAGTCTGCTAGCTAGTTTCGTGAAGAGCTGGAGAGGTTTGCCATTCAGTAAGTGTCATGTAGAGCTGGAGAGGTTTGCCATTCAGCTCATGCCATGAAGAGCTGGAAAGGTTTGCTATTCAGCCAGTGTCATGTGGAGCTGGAGAGGTGTGCCATTCAGGTAGTGTAATGTAAAGCTAGAGAGGTGAGCTAGAGGGTTTTGTCATTCAGCTCAAATCATGAAGAGCTAGAGTGGTTTGCTATTCAGCTTTTGTCATGTGGAGCTGGAGGGGTTTGCCATTCAGCTCATGTCATGAAGAGCTGGGGAGGTGTGTCATTCAGCTAATGTCACATAGAGCTGGAGAGTTTTGCCATTCGTTTAGTTCCTTGGAGAGCTGGAGAGGTTTGCCATTCAGCTCATGTTATGAAGAGCTGGAGAGGTTTGCCAATCAGCTGGTGTCATGTGGAGCTGGAGAGGTTTGCCATTCAGCTAGTGTCATGTGGAGTTGGAGCTGTTTGCCATTCAGTGAGTGTCATGTTGAGCTTGAGAGGTTTGACATTCAGCTAGTGTCATTGAGTTATTGAAGTTAGACTATATGACTCTTTTATAGACCATCCTTTGATTGGCTGAAAAGTATGATATAATAATTTATTTCAATTTTTTTTCAGACCATCCTATGATTGGATGAGAAGTATATCAGTCAGAAATCCTTCCATGCGACACAACAGAAAAGTTTCCCTTGTGTTCAACCATCTAGAACCAGAGGAGCTTGCGGACCACCTTACCTACCTAGAATACAGGGCTTTTAGAAGAATAAATGTAAGTTCTTCTCAACATTACAGAGATTTTAGAAGAATAAATATAAGTCCTGCTCAACAATATAGGGCTTTAAGGAGAATAAATGTAAGTTCCGCTCAACAATTTTCAAGAAATCGTGCCTATATAATTTTGCCCCCCTTTAACTCCATTTTAATATAGTAAAACTTCAGTTTACAGGGGTACACATTATTTTTCTTATTTCTGCTCAAAAACATAGATTGTGAGAACCCACCTTGCCAAGGCAGTTGTAACCAGTAACATAATCTATGTTTCAAGCAGAAATATGAAAAATATCAGAAGTTTTTACCTGAAAATTTCCTTTCTTTGGTGGTTAAACTTGAGGCGTGTTTCATAATTACAGGGATTTTAGAAGGATAAATGTAAGTTCTGCTCAAGGATGTCAGCACTTTAGAAGAATGAATGTATATTCTGCTCATGAATACAGGGCTTTTAGAACAAAAAATATATGTTCTGCTTAAGACAAAGACTTCTAGAAGAATAAACTATGGTCTACTAAAATTATAAAGCTTTTACAAGAATAGATTTATATTCTTCTCAAGAATATAAGATTTTTTAAAGAATAAAAGTATGCTTTGTTAAAAAATATAGGGCCTTTACAAGAATAAATGTATGTTCTGCTCAAGAATATAGGGCTTCAAGAGAACAAAAAGTACATGTAGTTAACAAGTACACGGCACAGTCTTTTGCAAGAAACTGACAACTGTCATTCATGAATCAGCAGAAGCAAGAGAATGACAGTAAGAGGACTTTTAGAAGAACATAAGTATGTTCTGCTCAAGAATTTAGGCTTTGAAAAGAATAATGAGTAAAGTTTTATAGTGTAGGGGTCCTAGAAGAAAAAACTTAGTTTCTGCTTAAGAATGTAGGGTTTTCAGGAGAAGGATGTAAGCTAAAAGAATTAAATGTAATTGATACTGTAGAATACAAAACTTTGAAATGAATAAGCATAAGTTCTACTCTGGAATATAGGACTTTGAAAAGGATAAATGTAAAGTTCTACTCAAGAATATAGGATTTTGAATAGGCTAAGAACAAGTTCTTCTGTAGAATAAAGGACTTTGAAAAAGCTAAGAACAAGTTCTGCTGTAGAATATAGGACTCTGAAAAGGCTAACAACGAAGTTCTGTTGTAAAATACAGGACTTTGCAAAGGCTAACAACAAGTTCTGCTGTGGAATATAGGATTTCGAAAGGGATTAGAAAAAGTTCTGCTGCAGAATATAGGACTTTGAAAAGGATAAGAACAAATTCTGCTGTAGAATATAGAACTTTGAAAGGGATTAGAAAAAGTTCTGCTGCAGAATATAGGACTTTGAAAAGGATAAGAACAAGTTCTGCTGAAGAATATAGAACTTTGAAAGGGATTAGAAAAAGTTCTGCTGCAGAATAAAGGGCTTTGTGAAGGATAAGAAAATGTTCTGCTGTAGAATATTGGACTTTGAAAAGGATAAGCACAAGTTCTGTTGCAGAATTTTGACTTTGTGAAGGATAAGAAAATGTTCTACTCTAGAATATTGGACTTTGAAAAGGATAAGAAGCTGTAGAATATAGGACTTTGAGAAGGTTAAGAAAATGTTCTGCTGTAGAATGTAGAACTTTGAAAAGGATAAGAAGAAGTTCTGCTGTAGAATATTGGACTTTGTTAAGGATAAGAAAATGTTCTGCTGTAGAATACTGGACTTTGAAAAGAATAAGAAAAAGATTGCTTCAGAATAATGGACTTCCAAAAGGCTAAAAATCAAGTTGTGCTGTAGAATATAGAACTTTGAAAAGGATAAGAACAAGTTCTGCTGTAGAATATTGGACTTTGTGAAGATAAAAAATGTCCTACTTTAGAATATTGGACTTTGAAAAGGATAAGAACAAGATTGCTGTAGAGTATTGGACTTTGAGAAGGATTAGAAAAAGATTGCTTCAGAATATTGGACTTTGAAAAGGTTAAGAATCAAGTTGTGCTGTAGAATATAGGACTATGAAAAGGATAAGAACAAGTTCTGCTGTGGAATATAGGGCTTCCAGAAGAATAGATACATGTTAGCTCTCAATTATAGTTAGTTTATAGAGTGAATTTTGCTGAAAAGCAGGACTTTATGAGGCATCAATATATACATTGTATATACTAGATTATAGTGGTCAGAGAAAATTTATTTATGAATATTAAAGCCCTGGAAAGCTAATTTAAAGTGTTTAGCAGTATTCTGTGATACAGTGTTGAAATCTATGATCTATGGTGCAGATTTTTTTTTTCATGAGAAGACTCCAAAACAGGTCACCAGCAAACAATGCAGGCCCAGATGAGAAGCCATTGAACGTGATGTCTCATCAGGTCATTACGCAAACACGCCTATACAAATACATTGCCACCTTTATGGCCAAAAAAATGAAAATTTAAAGATGAAAAATTGTGATATTTTTCTTATTTCTGCTCAAAATATAGATTGTGGGCACTCGTTAGAACCGCCTCATCGAGGCGGTTCTAACGAGTACCCACAATCTATCTGCTCAAAATATAGATTGTGGGCACTCGTTAGAACCGCCTCATCGAGGCGGTTCTAACGAGTACCCACAATCTATATTTTAGAGCAGAAATAAGAAAATTAAGGTTTACCCCTGTGAACCCCAGTTTTACTATATAAAAGTGGGGTTGAAGGGGGTCAGAATTATATAGGTGTGTTTTCGTGATGACCTCACCCTTTTTAAAAAGTTAAAAAGCTATTTTCTAAAAAAATAACTCAACCTTACAAATGGACATCTGTTGTATATATTCCGTTCAGTTTAAATTAGGTTTTAAAATAATAAATTGATAACTGTAGTCAAATACAAATTTTAAATATGATATAGCAGGGTAATTCAAAACCTTGACATTGCTAAATATACACATTAGATGATAATTTTGAGTTTTATTATTTCTCCTGAATCATAGGTATTGTGGGCACACAATAATATTGCCTCACTGACCTTTCTGATAAGTTTCACAACAAACCTATTTAATGGAGCATTGAAAACAGTCATTCCATATTTGTCATGAAATAGCCTCTTTTTTTCATTTTTTGTCACACCTGCTTGTAGCAGGGTGTGATATAGGCATATGCCTTTTCATTCATCCATCCGTCTGTTAACATTTATGTCGAAGTTTGACATTTACATCAAAGTTTGTATTAAAATCTACTACTAAGCTGATCAACCATTAAACCTTGTATGAAACATCTCCCTGATCTTGCAACTTGGTAGGCACCTTGACCAGTGACTTAGACCATTGTGTCGAAGTTCGACATTTACATGAAAGTTAGTAGTGTAATCGTCTACAAGACTGAACAACAATCAAACCTTGTATGAAACATCTCCCTGAGCTCCTGACTAGGCAGGCGCATTGACCCGGCGACCTTGACCTGTATTTTACACCCCAGTGACTTTGACACAATTTATATCGATGTTCCAGATTTCCTCAAATATATGGCCTACAACCATCAAATCTTGCATAGTACTTCTCCTAGATTCACTGACTCTGCAAGTGCCTTGACTCGGTGACCTTGAGCTATATTTTATGCTTCAGTGACTTTGACACAATTTACATCAGTGTTCCAGATCTCCCCAAATAAAAGGCCTACAACCATTAAACCTTGCATAGTGCTTTGCCTAGATGTACTGACTCTGCAGGTATGTTGACCTGGTGACCTTGACCTATATTTTACGCTCCACAGACTTTGACACAATTTACGTCGATGTTCCATATCTCCTTAAATAAAAAGCCTACCTACAACCATCAACTCTTGCATAGTGCTTCTCCTAGATGCACTGACTCTGCAGGTACCTTGACCTGGTGACCTTGAACTATATTTTACGCTCCAGAGACTTTTACACAATTCACATCGGTGATCCAGATCTCATCAATTAAAACGCCTATAACCATCAAACCTTGCACAGTGCTTCTCCTAGATGTACTGACTCTGCAGGTACCTTGACCCAGAGACCTTGACCTATTTTTTACGCTCCATTAACTTTGACACAATTTACTTCGATGTTCCAGATCTCCTCAAATAAAAGGCCTACAACCATCAAACCTTGCATAGTGCTTCTCCTACATTTACTGACTCGGCAAGTACCTTGACCTGGTGACCTTGACCTATATTATACACTTCAGTGGCTTTGACAGGGCACAGGAGCTGTAATCATAATGTAGTTATTAAATAAGTTAATTTCATTCTTAGCAGTTGACAAAAAATATGCCAAAAGTCACTTCACTGGACCAAAAAATAAAGGTCATGGTCACCAGGTCAAGTTACATGTACCTTCCACATCAGTTCATCGAGCAGAAGCACGATGCAATGTTTGGTGGTTGTAAATAAAAATCAAAAATGAGTTCCTTTAAGAGCAATGAAAACATTCATAAGAAAGAAAATGGGTCATACTACGTAGTTTCGGCTAATAAAGCCTCATCAGTAACCCTGTAATGATCCGGCAATGAAAGCCAGAGGAAATATACTGCAATTTTGCGAATTTCTTTTATTTGAGGACATATCGAAGTTTGACATGAAATGTGTCAAAGCCATTGCAGTGTATAATATTGGTCAAGGTCACCAGGTCAAGGTACTTGCTGAGTCAGTAAATGTAGGAGAAGCACTATGCAAGGTTTGATGGTTGTAGGCCTTTTATTCGGGGAGATCTGGAACATCGACGTAAATTGTGTCAAAGTTGTGCTAGATTCCTGTTGTTTGAATTCCTTATTTACTATACATATTCGAACAGACGGGTCTGAGCAAACAGCTTAAACCCAGATGAAATGCCATCATCAGAGTCAACACTGTTTGCCACACAGTCAGCTAATTTTAAACACAACATTTGGTAGTAAATTGTACTTGTAAAAGTTTGGTAAGGCATTTTTGTATCCAAATACTAATGATAAATACAGTACCGCTCTACTTCATATTCCAAGTTTTTTTTTTGTTATTAAGTAACAGCTTGAGAAAAAAAATGATTGTTCTATATATTGACATTTTTTCTTGAAGAGAAATGTCACCTAATTGTTGTCTTCAAGGCTATATGTTTATCATGTATCAGTCTGCTGTATTAGTCTGCAGTTAACCCTTATCTTGCTGAATATTCATTTAAGCCACACCCATTTCTGTCTATCAACCAATCAAATTACGTAACGTAATTTATTGCTATAAATTTTTAAACTGAATGCCAAACAGTGTAGATCCTGATCAGATGGCTTCTTCAGAAGCCATCTGATCTGGATCTACACTGTTTGCAAAGATAGGGGTTGTCGTGAACAGCAAGATAAGGGTTAACATCAAGTAATCTGATTGGTTCAAAGTCAGAAATGGGTGTGGCTAAACTGAATATTCAGCAAGATATGGGTTAAAAGTCAGAAAAACCCTAAAGCAAGTGAATGAACAGTTTCTGTGGCTCAATCACATGCACTTTTAACTAGTTAGGGATCAGGGGCCAGTTGTTCAAAACTTATGACGTTGTTAATTAACATACTGTTAAAACTTCGATCATTTAATATGGCGAATATGCTAATTTGTTTTTTGCTGAAAAAAATGTGAGCAGCTTTTGCAAATGCAAAAGCTGCTCTCATTTTGTTCAGTAAAACTACCAGAATTATAGACATTGTACCTGCTAGAACAGTAACAGTTTGACCCTTAACGAGCTCGTTAAACTAAAGATGCTTTGGACAACTGGACCCAGGTTTAATCCCTGCGGGGTCTGGCAAGATTCTTTCATGGTGATTTATCATGAAATATCTCCCATTTACACTGATTCAAGAAATGTAATTGTCCGTTTCTGCACTGTGCTGGTTAACTACTTGTGTATTAACCTGGACAACATTTTGAAATATTTTACTTATTTTTCCCAGAAAACAAGATTTGACATATCATACAAATCATCTCCAGTGGAGACAAACTGTTAGAGATGTCAAGTCGTGGTTTCTGGTAAAAAAAAAAAAAAAATCAGCAATTTGTTGTCTGCTGAATTAGCTCAGAGAGTGGTATAGGTTAAATCCAATTTAAACACTGGTTGCCTATACAGCCAATTGTAAACTCTAATGATATATTGAGTGATAAATCACTGAGCAGAAGAGTGTGACGTGAAGAGTCGCCTTTTTTCCTCGTTTCATGATGTCATTCATTGTTACCTTGATGTTAGATGGTATAACACTGTTTTCTTGTATTAGATATGTTATAAAAACAGGAAAACGTATGTGATACAGTCGATTATATTGACGGGATTCCTTTAAACCCTTATCTTGCTGTTCACGACAACCCTTATCATTGCAAACAGTGTAGATCCAGATCAGATGGCTTCTGAAGAAGCCATCTGATCAGGATCAACACTGTTTGGCATTCAGTTTATGAATTTGTAGCAATAAATTACATCAAGTAATTTAATTGGTTGATAGACAGAAATGGGTGTGGCTTAAATGAATATTCAGCAAGATAAGGGTTAACAATGGTGGAAGATAGGAAGAATCTAAAGGAATCCGTAGCATTTTCATTGACTTTTAGTGTGTTTTAAACAAAATAGATCAGCTTTAGTGCCATAATTTGTTGGTCAGTGGTAAGTAGACAAATCACTCACACTGCGTGATTTGATCTACTTTACAACTGACCTCCAAACAGTGATTTATCAATCAATAAATCACTACTAGAGCTGATCTATTTCTTAAACAAATTTGTATAGATTATGTAGAGCATTTGTGTTTGTTTTACTGTATAATCTATTCATTTTTGGGATCCATCTTTAAACTATGTTATATCCAAAACTGTTTGTAATGAACATTATTTTATCATATGACATTGTGTCTGAGAGTGTAATAACGCCATGTACTAAATTCTGTAATCCACTAGTGGATTAAATATTCAAATTAGTTAGAAACGCCCTTAACATTACATACATGTACGATATCATTAACGATGTCGCGTTTACTAATAATGGAATATTGACATTTTTGTCAACAAATCGTGAATAAAATGCATTTTTAATGCCGTATGATAAATAGAATTTTGCATTTGTGCTCATGTATTAACACTCATGTAAGATCCTCTATGTAAAAAGGTTGTTGGGTATTTGAAAATAATTCTTTGATAATTTCTCCTGAAACTTTTCAGAATTATTATTCCCAACTGATATGTCTCCAGAACTTACGTTGCTTTTCTTTTTACAATAGTTCACAGATTTCAAGAGCTATGCAATGACAGCCTCGCTGAAAGACAACCCCAAGTTGGAGCGGTCTATAGCATTGTTCAATGGCCTGTCTCAATGGATTCAGTGTATGGTTCTCAGTAAAACCACACCTCAGCAGAGAGCAGATGTCATTGTGAAGTTCTGTAATGTAGCGAGGGTAAGTTACGAATGTGGGTTTATCCTGTCGTGAGCAAATCCTTTCTTTTAATAGTTGCCCTGGGCCAGATTATTTAAAGCATTGTTAGCGTAACGAGCTTGTCAGTGGTCAAAATGTTCTAGCAAGTACAATATCTAATACTCTGGTATTTTTGCTGAAGAAATGTGAGCAGCTTTTGCAACGGCAAAAGCTACTCACATTTTTTCAGCAAAAAAATAGCATATTTGCCAAAATATTTATTAACCCTTATCTTGCTGAATATTCAGTTTAGCCACACCCATTTCTGACTTTGAACCAATCATATTACTTGATGTAATTTCTTCCTACAAATTCATAAATTGAAGGTCAAACAGTGTAGATCCTGATCAGATGGCTTCTTCAGAAGCCATCTGATCTGGATCAGCACTGTTTCCAAAGATAGGGGTTGTCGTGAACAGCATGATAAGAGTTAAAATGATAAAAAATTTAGTACATTAACTAAGGTCATCATTAGTTTTGAACATCAGCAACTTATCTTTAGGATTTTTTCAGTATCTCCTTTTGGATTGCCCAGAGACTGTTGAATTCTCATGAAACCAGTGAATACTCTGATCAAACTACATGAATGTATGCACTAATAGTGTTAGTTGTGGCTATTAACCCTTGAAGCACCTTGTAAATTTTTAGGGCAGACTGCAATTTTATTTTTATGCCCACGCCATTCAAACAATGATGGAAAAGGCATATAGTTTTACCCCTGTCCGTCCGTTCATCTGTCTGCTTCCAACGCAGCGTTGGCATGTAAGTTTTTCATCATTTTCAAGACTACCAGGTGGGGGCATCTGTGTCCCTTTTGGTTAAAATATTTTTAATGGAAAATAAGTCTTGACATTACATGTGAATCTACAGATGATTCACATGTAATCTCAAGCCTTATTTTTTCTGAAAAATTAGAAAAGATAGATGAAAATGACATCTGCAGATGTTGTGATTGACAGTTTCAAGGTTTCATAGCATTAGAAAATTTTGTAAGATGTTACCGTTACAGTATTATTGAGTTTTATAGTGCAATTGTACGCGACTTTGATTTTTTGTGTTTCAAACAGATAAAGTTATATGCAACATGTCGTATGTTCATCTGCTTACTATGGTCTGGTTACTGAAGTGCAAAATTAGGTCAGTGAGTCACCAGGGCACAAGTACTGTTTAAGATGAAAAGACACAGTTAACCCTTCTCTTGCTGAATATTCAGTTTAGCCACACCCATTTCTGACTTTGAACCAATCAGATTACTTGATGTAATTTATTCCTTCAAATTCATATATTGAACGTCAAACAGTGTAGATCCTGATCAGATGGCTTCTTCAGAAGCCATCTGATCTGGATCTACACTGTTTGCAAAGAAAAGGGTTGTCGTTTGTTTGTTTGATTTGAGGTTTAACATCCCCATCAACACTGTAAAGGTCATTTTGGAGACGTTGCTTCCAATTTTGTGGGACTTTTACCCGACATTGAGATGAAATGACATCTCAAGCCCTGTCGCCCAATGAAACCAATAGGTTTTATTAGCATGGATGGTCCGCCTCGCACCGCGGTTCCTGGACAGGCTTAGATCCTCTAAGCGGTTTACCAGTACTAGTGTGCGGGCCGGATTCAGCTCTGCGTGGAAGCATCATGCAGCCCATATATTTCTTCAAGCCCCTGTGGGCGGGGGCTTAAAGGGTTGTCATGAACAGCAGGATAAGAGTTAAAAGATGATCACTCTATCCTCTCTATGTTGCAAGGGCAATAGTATTGATCAGGAAGTATGCACATCCATTATTGGGTTGATTGTCAGCCATCCGAAAGTGAATAGTACTGCAGATCTTCACTGTTGTTGTCCGTGTGATCATCACCGACCAATGAAATTAACCCTTTTTGTACCAAATGGAATCTTCCTCCTTATATAAAGCAGGAGTCCATTTCAAAATTTAGGGGTGTCAGGTTGTGTTTCCATCAACAATTATTTGGAAAATGACTGAACTTTTAGGAAACAGTGGAGGCCCTGATCAGATGCTGCAATCTGCGGCGTCTGATCTGGGCATGCACTATTTGCTAGGGTACCCATTTTGGGGTCTCTGGTACATACTAAATGGGTTAAGTTAAACCATGCATATTAATGGTTTTGTATGCTGTTTTATGAAGGACTCACAAGTGCTGGAAAGTTTTTTTGCAATGTTGAATTGGTTAACCTACCTGGAATCACATGAAAGGGTCATAGACGATCAGTAAAGACCCAGATCATCTGATCAGGGTCTACACTGTTTGCTATCTGGATTCTCCATTAGAAGTAGAATAAAATGGAAAAAAATAGACCTGATGTTCCTGAAATGATAAAGGGACACTGTGTCTCTTCAGTGTCTACAATGTTTGCCACTCATCCAGCTATTTTTAGGCACAGCATTGAGTAGTGAATTGTACTTGCTCAAATTTTAACTCTGTACTTAAGGTAAATACATTATTATTTTGACGATGCATCACATGAACAAGTCCGTGAAATAAAGACCCCCTAAACCCCACTTTATATAGAGAAAACTGGGGTTTACTGGGGGGTAAACATTATTTTCCTTATTTCTGCTCCAAGACATAGGTTGTGGGTACTCGTTAGAACCGCCTCAATGAGACAGTTCTAACGAGCACCCAAAACCTATGTTCGGAGCAGAAATAAGAAAAATATCACAAATTTTCATCAGAAAAATTACCTTTTTTAGAGGTTTGAAAAATGCACTATATCAAACGGATGTGTTATCGAAATATTTACAAGAGAGACAACTCATGAACCCTTGTTTCTTTTCTGCCTTTTGAGTCACCCCTTCTTGATATGAAATATTTTTTTTCTAAGAATTGTCTCTCCTGTAAATGTCTGCATTCTTTTAATGGTTCCTGTTTATTTTACAGAAATTGCGGATATTACAGAACTTCAACACGTTAATGGCAGTAGTAGGTGGTCTGACCCACAGTGCTCTAGCGAGATTATACAAAACCACAGCTTGCATTCCAGGAGAAACACAGAAGGTTAGTACATTGCTGTGCTATTAGCATTATACTGTAACTGCATGATTTTTAGCTCAGCTGTTATCAAAGAAAATGAAGAGGTATTGTCATAGCTATGGCATCGTCTGCGTCGTTGTCGTCGTCGTGCAAAAACTTGGACATTTTGTAATATCTCTGTCATTACTGAACATATTTACTTGAAACTCGGACTAGTTGTTCGTTATGAAAATGGGAACTCATACCAATAGGTGAGGTAACCCTCAAAATATTTTTGGCACAGTTATGCCCCTTTTTCGACTTAGAATTTTTGTTTTCTAAAAGAAACTGCAGCTGAGCGTTGGCACCAGCATGCGGTGCTCTTGTTCTTACTGTGCATTAATGTTTGAGAATTTGGCGTTCTGAGAAAAGTAATACACATGAATATATGGATAACAATTTGGTGTATACAATCATCATCATCATCATCAATGGATTTTTGATTAACGTGCAGGTACAGGGGCAACGTCCACATAAGTGGGCCCCCTTCCAGGTAGCTGGCTTGCTGCACACATGGCAGATCTTACACCAGATCTCCAGGCCTATCTATCATGAGGATCGATAGCAGAGAGCTTCCATTCTCTGCAATCTCTTTCTGTCAGCTGCTTCCAGGTCATCTTGGGCCTTCCAGGCCCCCGCTTTCCACCTACCTGTATGTCACAGGCAGTCTTGACAGCACCGTTGGAGCGTTCCACATGTCCATACCAGCCGAGCCTTCTTTCTTTCAGGATGAGGTTCAGATCCTCAATGCCAAGACGCTCAAGTAACTCACTGGACCTGATGGTGACAGTGTCCTGTGGCTTGACATTGCAGATTGGCTTGACAAATAGGAAAAAATTGTTTTGTTTGTTTGTATTGGATTTTAATGGCCCAGTCAACACTATTTAGGTCATTTTTGAGCCGGTCAGTTTACCTACAATTTTCCTAGGCAGGCTTACACGTAAGCGATTAACCAATACATTGCACATTCTTTTGCCAGAAACTGACAACTGCCCTTCTTGAATCAGCGGAAGGGAGAATATGACCGTAGAAAAGAATTCATGATCAGACTCCACGAAAGAAAGTTGCCCACCCTGGCAGGTATCAAACCCGCGTCCTCCTGATCACCAGTCAGACGCGCATCCGACAGAGCTACCGAGGCCAGCAAGGAGGCATTTGTAAATCCATGAACTTTAATACCTGTGAATATCCATGAATCTGGAGAACCATGAACATTTGTATACATGAAAATAAGTCGCATTATAGCAGCCCTCGCCCATTGGGGCTTGAAGAAATATATGGGCTGCATGATGCTTCCACGCTGAGCTGAAACCGACCCGCACACGAGTAGTGGTAAACAGCTTAGAGGAGCTAAGCCTGCCCAGGCAAAGCAGTGCGAGTCGGCGCATCCATGCTTATAAACCCAATTGGTTTCATTGGGCGACAGGGCTTGAGATGTCATTTCATCTCAATGTGGGGTAAAAGTCCCACAAAATTGGAAGCAATGTCTCCAAAATGACCTTTACAGTGTTGATGGGGACATTAAACCTCAAATCAAACAAAGAAACAAAGTCCCATTACAGTACTTTATCCTGCTGTTCGCAACAAGCCTTACCTTTGTAAACAGTCTAGATCCAGATCAGATGGCTTCTGAAGAAGCCATCTGATCAGGATCTACACTGTTTGTCATGCAGTTTGTGAAATGAATGAATATGGCATATCAAGTAATTTGATTGGTGAAGTGGTAGGGTGTTGCTAAATGAATTTATTCAGCAGGATAAGGGTTAAATAGTAATTGATGGGAGCAATTATTGCTGATGTACATGTTCACTCAGCAAGTGTAAGCAATTTTTGGCATGTAATTTGCTATGCTAATAACACACTTGCACCCTGTGATTTTGGAATGCAAAGCAACCCACAACAGAAACAATGTATACAGAATTTATAGAATTTTTATAGACAAATTCTGTAATTGCATACATGAACAGACTGGACAGATTCAAATTCCTGTTTCTTGAGCCCTGACACGCAGCATGCATGTTACTTGATAAAATATTTTTATCATATGAAGTCACCTCTGAGAGTGTAATAACGCCATGTATCAAATTCGGAAACCACTAGTGGATTAAATATGAAATTAGCTAGGCCCATAACGTTACATGTACGACGTCCTTAACGATGTCGCTTTTACTAATGACGGAATATAGAAGCTTTTATAACAAAACCATGAAGAAAATGGAGTTAATATGTCAAATGATAAATAGAATCTTGCATTTGTCCTGTGTATTAGTGAATTTATAAACCCTTTGAGGAAAAAGGATAACATGCTCGACAAAGCCTCACATTTATCTCTTTTCCTCAATGAGTATAATAAATTCAATAAGACATGATTATCCATGTAAGATCCTTTATGTAATAATATTTACATTTCCAGTGTAAAGTCTAATGTAAACCTATAGAAAACAATTGCGTTCATACGTCAATGAACGCATCGAATCACATGATTTTCAGTGACGTTAAATGACGTCATTCTAAACCATTGTTCTCTACGGGCGTTGATGACGTCAACGCTGCTCCGCTCTTTGTAGAAAAACAGTGTGTAAATGTTTTTCAGCTTTAAAAGTTTGCCCTTCAAGCATTTTTTCGCCCAGTGATGAGGGGCAAATAATGTAAATATAAAAAATAAACTTAATTTTTCTGCTTTTCATGAAAGTATGAACGACAGTGGGTCGCTAGCAAAGTTTACATGAACCCCTTCGGGGTTCATTTACTTTGCACGCGACCCACTGCGTTCATACTTCCATGAACTGCAGAAAAATAAATTTCATTTCTTAATTGCACTACCTGAAAAAAAATTTATGGACACAAAAGTAAATCTGAATCAGCCATGGTAAATGAGCCATGTTGTTCAAGCCATTGAAGTTCTACTGTATACAGTAAAATTCTGCTATTAACCCTTGACCTGCTGAATATTTATATATGCCACACCCACTACTGATTATCAACCATTCAGATTTCTTGATGCAAATTATGGCACCAAATTCATAAGCTGAATGACAAACAATGAAGATCCTGGAAGCCATCTGATCTAGATCTTCATTGTTTGAAAGATAAGGCATATCCGGGCTCAGCAGGACAAGAGTTAAGACCACCTAAAATTAAGACTTTTTCTGCTTTTAAAAGGTTATTTAGAAGGGTACAGTTATTCTTTCTTTGTGTTTCCTGCATACAGTCTCCCCTTGTCAGGTACCACCTTTGGGACTTTTCAAAAGTTGTCTTTAAGACCACTTTTGAACAGTTCCAAAGGTGGTCTTAATAAAGGAATTTGACTGTTTATTCATTTACTTACAGATGCTGATGGAACTAACAGAGCTTCTGTCCTCCAACAATAACTTCAGTAACTACAGAAAAGTCTTTCATCAATGTACAGGCTTCAAGATTCCTATACTGTAAGTCAGAAAGCTTTAATTACGATATTTACCCTAAGTACAGCAAAATTCTGCTATTAACCCTTTTTGTACCAAATGGAATCTTCCTCCTTTTATATAGCAGGAGTCCATTTCAAAATTTAGGGGTGTCAGGTTGTGTTTTCATCAAAATTTATTTGGAAAATGACTGAACTTTTAGCAAACAGTGGAGGCCCTGATCAGACGCCGCGTTCTGCAGCGTCTGATCTGGGCCTGCACTGTTTGCCAACTACCCCTTTAGGGGTTTCCAGTACAAAAAGGGTTAAGACAACCTTAAATTAAGTCCAGTTCTGCTTTAAAAAGCTTATTTAGTAGGCTGCAGTTATTCTTTCTTTGTGTTTTCTGCAGATAGTGTCCTCTGGTCAGAGACCAAGTTTGGAACTGTTCAAAAGTGGTCTTAAAGTTCACTTTTGAACAGTGCCAAAGGTGGTCTTAATATAGGAATTTTACTGTATTTTGACACCTCAAATCCTTACCATAACTATTCTAAAATTTTTACAAGTCCAATTTGCTACCCAATGTTGTGTCTACGAAATGCTGGATGTGTGGGACATTGTGTAGACTCTGACAAGATGCCACATTCTGTGGTGCCTCATCTGGGTCTGTTCTCTTTGCACAGGCCCGTCTGTTCAAATATATAAGGCAAATATGCTATACTGCAGACAACAGTCTTATTTTAGTGAAAATAAGGCATAAAGCCAAGAAGAACTGCATCTGATTATTTTGTCTGTTTATGTCATCTGCTGCATTTTCTTGCAAACCTTTCAAACATATTTTGCATACAGACAGTGTGAACCCTGATCAGACTCCTCTTATTTGTAAAAACAACTTCTTTTAAGTAACCAACAGACAACAAAGCAGATGGAAATTGTTGTAATATGCATTTGTTTTGTTGAAATAACCTCTCATTTTATTTCAGTGGAGTTCACCTAAAGGACCTCATTCTTCTGCACACAGCCCTACCTGATCGTGTGGAAGGCAACCTCATAAACTTCCGTAAAATGGCTCAACTCTCCGTGATTCTTCGAGAATTAACCAAACTGCAGACACATGATGCCATTCCTGGTGTGTTTGCCAACATGGATCTCATTAACACTCTCAGGGTAGGTAACTCTTGAGCACTCACCCTTCAAATTAAGCGGAAAAAGAGAACCTTTAGATTGTTTACAGCTGTAATTTTCAATCTGGAAGACGGCCATGTTGGATGGAACCATTTGTTTGCCACCACCATCAGCATGATGCCAGGGGCATATACACCGCAACCTCGTTATAACACGGTTCATTTTAACAAGGTTTTGAATATAACACGGTTTCAATATGGATGCCATAAAAATATAGATTATATAGAAAAATGACCATAAATGGTCATTTTTCTATATAATCTGTACATTTTTGTTTGGATATAACATGGTTGTTCAACTAACACGGTTTCTGCTTTGGACCCAAACAATAGTGTTATAAAGAGGTTCTGGTGTAGTTTTTCAGTTTTTACTGCAGGTAAAACAGAAGGTACATTAAAAAGTCATATGTTTACTGTTGCTTTCTCCTCCCAACAGAGATTTGTTCATTTTCATATCATATTAGTTTCAGATACATGCTCTTATGATTAATAGTCAGTGATAAAATAACGCTAACACATCCGTGCGACATAGTGCATTTTTCACATCTCCAAAATAGCTACTTTTCTGATGAAATTCAGTGATATTTTTCTTATTTATACTGAAAATATAGGTTGTGGGTGCCCTTTAGAACCCCCTCATTGAGGCGGTTCTAATGAGTACCCACAACCTATGTATTGGAGCAGAAATAAGAAAAAATAATGTATAGCCCCGTAAATCCCAGTTTTCTCCATATAAAGTGGGGTTTAAGGGGTCTTCATTTCACGGCCTTGTTAGCGTGATGAAATGGAAACATGAAGTGTTACCGATAAGGATTCTGCACTACCATTCTTAATGTTGGTTAATTTGTTTGATTTGAGGTTTAACGTCCCCATCAACAATGTAAAGGTCATTTTGGAGACATTGTTTCCAATTTTGTGGGACTTTTACCCGACATTGAGATGAAATAACATCTCAAGCCCTGTCGCCCAATGAAACCAATAAGGTTTATAAGCATGGACGGATCGACTCGCACCGCATTGCCTGGGCAGGCTTAGATCCTCTTAGCGGTTAACCAGTACTCGTATGCGGGTCGGTTTTCAGCTCTGCGTGGAAGCATCATGCAGCCCATCTATTTCTTCAAGCCCTGATGGGCAGGGGCCATGTTTACAGTCTAATAGTAAACACACGCCTCTTTTTTTATCCCCCGACCAAATAGGTTCGGGGGATATAGCGATCAGCCTGGCGTCCATCCGTCTATCCGTCCGTCCGTAGACGCAACCTTGTGATGGCCATAACTCCTATACTCTTTGAGATTCATTGATAGTTCTTGGCACAATTGTTCACAAGGCTGAACTCTGGATGCCATAATTTTTTAGTTATCTCCCCTTTTAATAAAATAGAATGACTACTTTGTGATGGCCATAACTCCAATACCCTTTGAGATATATTGATGGTACCTACAAGGCTGAGACAGCGTGTCATGCACAAGAACCACAACTCTGGCTGCCATGGTTTTTGAGTTATCTCCCCTTCCAATAAAATAGAGTGACTACCTTGTGATGGCCATAACTCCAATACCCTTTAATATATATTGATGATACCTGGCACAGTTGTTCACAAGGTCGAGACGGTGTGTCATGCACAAGAACCACAACTCTGGCTGCCATGGTTTTTGAGTTATCTCCCCTTCCAATAAAATAGAGTGGCTACCTTGTGATGGCCATAACTCCAATACCCTTTAAGATATATTGATGATACCTGGCACAGTTGTTCACAAGGCCAAGACAGTGTGTCATTTACAAGAACCGCAACTCTGGGTGCCATGGTTTTTGAGTTATCTCCCCTTCCAATAATATAGAATCACTACCTTGTGATGTCCATATCTCCAATACTCTTTGAGATGTATTGGTGGTACTTGGATCAGTTGTACATGAGGTTAAGCAGGTGTGTCACATGCAAGAACCACAACTCTGGGTGCTCTGTTTTTTATAGCCCCGCTTTGAAAAAGTGGGGCTATATTGGATTTGCCATGTCCTTCTGTCATTCCGTGATTCCGTTAATTTGTGTTGGCTCCATAACTTTGTATCTGCTTAACATATTTTCATGAAACTTCACACAAATGTTAAACACCATAAGACAATATGCAGAGCGAAGGAATTATAACTGTGGATTGCCTACTTTTGGAGTTATTGCCCTTTGAACATTTTCCGTAATTCCGTAATTCCGTAATTCCGTGATTCCGTTAATTTGTGTTGGCTCCATAACTTTGTATCTGCTTAACATATTTTCATGAAACTTCACACAAATGTTAAACACCATAAGACAATGTGCAGAGCGAAGGAATTATAACTGTGGATTGCCTACTTTTGGAGTTATTGCCCTTTGAACATTGAAAAATGGCAATTTTAATTGTGTCCGCTTCATAACTCGAAAACCGTTTGAGATATTTTTAGGAAACTTCACACAAATGTTAAGCACTATGAGACGATGTGCAGAGCGCAGGAACCATAACTCTGCATTGCTTATTTTTGGAGTTATTGCCCTTTGAACATTGAAAAATGGCAATTTTAACAGTGTCCGCTTCATAACTCGAAAACCGTTTGAGATAATTTCATGAAACTTCACACAAATGTTAAGCACTATGAGACAATGTGCAGAGCGCAAGAACCATAACTCTGGTTTTCGTATTTTCTGTGTGTCTGTCTGTGTGTCTGTCTGTGTCTGTTAACAATTTTCGTGTCCGCTCCATAACTTTAAAACCCATTCACATATTTTCATGAAACTTCACACAAACATTAAACACCATGAGATGGTGTGCAGAGTGCAGGAACCATAACTCTGGATTGCCTAATTTTTGAGTTATTTCCCTTTGAATATTGAAAAATATCAATTTTAGCCGTCTTTGCTCGATAACTCAAAAACCGTTTGAGATAATTTGATGAAACTTCACACAAATGTAAAGCACCATATTACGTGTGCAGAGCGCAGGAACCCAAACTCTGGATTGTCTACTTTTTCAGTTATAGGCTTTTGAATATTAAAAAATGGCAATTTTAACTATGTCCGCTCCATAACCGTTTCTGATATTTTCATGAAACTTCAAATAAATGAAAAGCACCTTGAGATGATGTGCAGAGTGCAGGAACCATAACTCTGGTTTGCCTACTTTAGGAGTTATTGCCCTTTGAACATTTAAAAAGGCAATTTTGACTGTGTCGGCTCCATAACTCACAAACCATTTGAGATATTTTCATGACACTTCACACAAGTGTAAAGCACCATGAGACAATGTGCAGAGCGCAGGAACCCTGACTCTGATTTGCCTACTTTAGGAGTTATTACCCTTTGAACATTGAAAAATGGAAGATGAAATTTAGTATAAACATGGACATTCTGGTAATGTATCATGCTCATTGAAATGAGGGACAAGGGCTCACAACTCTTAGAGTTTTTCCAGATAATGTAAAATTTTCAACAGTTATTTCTTGTTCATAACTGTTTTCTCTGCAGCTTAAATAACTTTCTTCTCTGACAGCGCTGAAGCGGGGCTATAGTCAGATCCTCTGACAGCTCTAGTTTTAATTTTCACCCTTGACAATATAACATTTTGATGGCCATAACTCCAATACCCTTTGAGATATATTGATGGTACTTGGCACAATTGTATACAAGGTGGAGACGGCGCTTCATGCCTAAGAACCACAATTCTGGTTCTTTCAGGCTTTAAACTGCAATTATTAATGCAGTTTCAAAGCATCATTCATCACCAAAGAGACCAAACTTTTTTCATGGTGATTTTGCATCAATTTAGAGTTGTTCAGTGGGTTTACAGGGTATAATGTTGGGTGTAAACTGTACGTTTGCACCTAGAAAATAGCTTTGAATATTACTTTATCAAATGCTTCAGTTGTTAAGCTTGTCTGGCATTAAATTATGTTACGTTGGCCCTAAAATTGACATCATCAATGTCTTAATGATGTGCCAGTGTGTGTGACATAATTTCTGGCACCCATTTATTACTTATAGCTTATTGACATCAAATGAATAGAGGATACAGTCGAACTTCAATGGCTCGAACACCTTTGGGACCTCGAAAATCTGTTCGAGACAGGGGTAGTTCGAGCCACTGAGGTTACTGTCAGGAGGCATAACGAGATACTTTTAGACATCTTTTCGGTGTTCTATAGTGAATATGTATGCTGCGTGTACTCATTAGAATCGCCTCATCGAGGCGATTCTAATGAGTACACACAGCATGCATTTGCAAGATAAAAGACTAAAATCTCCTTAATTATCCCCCACTATTTCTTATGTAGAGGATTTCGCTAGGGGCTCAAGATTGGGTTCGACTCATCCATGGTAAATGAGCCATCGCTGTTCGAGCCATTGAAGTTCTACTGTATATGTTATTTTTCAATTATAAATTGATTATAAATCAAATTTATAAACAGTAAAATCTAAAAATCGTATTTTCACTGTGTGAAACAGTGACGATATCAATCTTGATTTCACTGAGAAATCTCTATATTACATTGAAAAACATGTAAGAAAGTACTGAAATCATTACTTACCATCACTAGCACATACGCAATCGTCTTTCTGACGTCCGAATGATATTACGCTCACTAGATTATATGTCAGAAACAGTTTACAGCAGTACACCCTCTACATCAAAAGTCAGAAACAGGTGACAAAAAGAAGACTATTTTTAAAGTAGTAACCGGCTGAAGCCTGGCGTAGAACTTTGTTCATGCTCAACTGTCATTTATTTCAGAAGAGAATTTTAACCCTTAAGGCATCAATAACAACAGCTGAGGTCTGTTTTGTTGTCTGCTAGTCTACTCTAAGAGGAGCAGTCTGATCTTTCCAAACATGTTACAAAAGCTGTGGACCTAGATCTGACTGCTTCTCTAGGAGCAGTTGATCAGGATCCACACTGTTTACCTGTCTGCAGTGTTCGTAAAAAAATCAGCAGACAACATAAACAACATTTGCAGATTTTAATTATTTTTAGCTCACCAGAGCCGAAGGCTCCGGGGGAGCTTAAAGGATGGACATTGTCCGTCGCTGTTGTCTGTGTCTGCTTCGTCTCCATCGTCAACACTTTCAAAGGACATCTCCTCTGAAGCCACTGGGCTGAATGAGCCCAAGTTTCATCTGTAGCATCCTTGGGTTGTGGGGATTGAAAGCTTGTGTTTTTTTATGAAATTCGGCTCATTAGTTTGGTTGCTATGGTAACCTAGAGTTTCCATACACTTATATTGGGGAAAATTGGAAAATGGCATTTACTGCTAAGCCTTTGCAGATATTTTGACAAAACTTTTATAGAAATGTTTCTTGAGTGAACTTCTCTCAGCCATATGTTATTATGCCAACCCAAGGGTCCCAAGTTGTTCATAAAAGGCCATATATCTCAGAAACCATTCAGATCCTCATCCCTTAACCATATATATTCTTGTTCCTTACTTTAAGACGCATTCAGTGACACCAAGCTGGTGGCCACCGAGATGCGCATGGGCCTTGCCCCACCCCCTCCACTTCATAAAAGGCCCAATATCTCGGAGACCTTACAGATCCCCAACCCTAAACCATATATATTCTTGTTCCTTATGATAAGACTCATTCAGTGACACCAAGCTGGTGGCCACCAAGATGCGCCGGGGCCTTGCCCCACCCCCTCCACTTCATAATAGGCCATATATCTCAGAAACCATTAAGATCCCCACCCCTTAACCATATGTGTTCTTGTTCCTTATGATAAAACGCATTCAGTGACACCAACCTTGGCACCCAGGGGATGTGCTTGGGCATTGCCCCACCCCCTCCACTTCATAAAAAGGCCCAATATCTCAGAAACCTTACAGGTCCCAATCCCTAAACCATATATACTCTTGTTCCTTATGATAAGACACATTCAGTGACACCAACCTCGGGATCTGCTTGGGTGTGCTGGGTCCATGTCCCATCCTTCACTTCACAAATGGTCATATATCTGAGAAACTGTTCAGAGCCCAACCCCTAAACCATATATATCCATGTTCCTTATGATTATGGACATTCAGTGACACCAACATGGGGGTTCCCTGGGGCGCCCTGGGCCATGCCCCACCCTTCCACTTCATAAAAGGCCCAATATCCCAGAAACCTTACAGATGCCCACCCCTAACCATACATATATTCTTGTTCATTATGATAAGACACATTCAGTGACACCAAGCTTGGGTCCCCCTGGGATGCGCTGTGGCCCTGCCCCACCCCCTCCACTTCATAAAAGGTCATCTATCTCAGAAACCATTCAGATCCCCACTCCTAAACCATATATATTCATGTTCCAACACCAACCTGGGGGCCCCAGGAATGCGTCAGGGCCTTGCCCTACCCCCTTTACTTCATAAAAGGCCCAATATCTCGGAAACCTTACAGATCCCAACCTCTAAACCATATATATTCTTTTAAAATACATGACTGCCAGTGGGCAGTGCCTCCCTTGAGCTCTGGTGAGCGTAGTGGCCCATGGGCCTCTTGTTTTGTGTGTCTTAAGGGTTGGATTTGGTACCAAACAGAAATAGGATTCTGCCATAATGAATAAAGGTCCATTATTTCAAGTTTGGATGGTGGACCAAACTCAGCATACTGATAGGCAGCAGAGATCAAATATCTTGACAGGATCTTTCACTTATTTTAAAGAGAAAAGAATTTTCCTCACTGTATATTGTGGGAGTCCATTTAACATGTGACAAGTGGGACAAAAAATTTAACATAGTTTCCTCCCCAAAAATACCATCTTTCAACCACCTTTCTAATGGCTTGAACATTTGACCTCTAATAATAATAATAATAATAATAATAATAATAAAGACTTTATTTCAAGAGGGTAACACAATTAGTACAGAACTAATCTCCCTTGCAGCCCTCAATAATTACAAGTTATACACAGTGAGCAGTTAAGCTGATTAATACTAAGAAACACCATACAAACACACACTGACACAAAGATGTGTTACACACATATAAAATGAATGAAATAATGAATGAATGAATGAATGAATGAATGAATGAATGAATGAATGAATGAATGAATGAATGAATGAAATACATTATATATACAAACAAGCAATTCTAGGTGATTAAACAACGAATGAATGAACAAATAAATAAGTGAAAATAGAATTTACAAATTTACATTCACACACTCCCGTACACCTGCACACTGATGCAAATGGTCTCATACAAAGCTATAACTATGGCTGTCACCCATTTTTCATCCACTTTATACACCTGTTATGAAATGATTCAGTAGAAGGTGCACTTTTTACATCGCTGGATAAACAATATAATAGGCCCTGAAAATGCCAAACTATTTCTATATAGTTCTAAGTTAGGCTTTGGTAGGAGAAAGTTTTCCACTGCAATGGATCGTAGACTATAACTTTCATTGCCAATGTGATTTATACGAGGCCTTTTCAAAAACATATTATTGATATAATCTGGAGTCATTCCTTTTGAAACTTTATACATAAATTTTGCTTTCCTGAAAAAGACTCTCTCTGAGACCGTCATTATTCTTAAATCATTAAGAGATTGATATACATCGTTAACATTGTAGTCTAGGATAATTTTACAGGCTCTTTTCTGAAGCCTTTCAATTTGCATTAAATTTGTTTTCGTAGTACCTCCCCAAACTATGTTTGCATAATCGAGATGTGGCTGAATGTAACTCCTGTAGTAGGCTATTCTATGATTCAAGGATGGATATCACATCAGAAAATACTCTTGAAATGACCTGTATATGTCAGAATAAGAGATCTGATGTAAATGGAACCATTCATATAATGTAGTTGAGTTGTCATTTTAAGTTTTTTTCTATTTTAAGCTCTGGCAGCCATTTTGTTCATTTAGTTGGAACAATTTTAACTATTTTTGTAGAGGATCACTTAACCCTTGTCCTGCTGAGCCCGGACATGTCTTATCTTTCAATCAATGTAGATCGAGATCAGATGGCTTCTGAAGAAGCCATATGATCAGGATCTACATTGTTTGTCATTCAGATAGTGATTTTGTTGCAATAATTTGCATCGAGCAGTCTGATTGGTTGATAATTGGTAGTGGGTGTGGCATATTTAAATATTCAGCAGGTCAAGGGTTAAGCAACATTCCTGTGAAGTTTGATTGGTAAAGGAAGACCAAGTTTGTAGTCTGCTTATATGGATGTCAACCACGAAGGAAAGCTATCCATGTACACACTCTTATGGGAAATGATATGCACATTGAAATGTATACAAGTGCATGCATCAAAATAGTGCATTCATTATTGCCAATGAAGAAGATAACGCAGATAAGCACATCAGTTTCACATTTTTTTATACAAATCAGCTGAAGTTTTACATTGAGTTGTCATGGTTACAGGTTGTAGAACAGAAATGATGTCAGAGAAGGGTATTTAGTGAGCAACTTCCTTTTGACATTTAAAATGTCAAAATGTGACATTGAGTTGTCATGGTTACAGGTTATAGAAAAGAAATGGTGTCAAAGAAAAGCGTAGTTAGTGAGCAACTTCCTGCTGACATTTAAATGTCAAAATGTGACTACCGCTGCTTCGTAAGATGACATTTAATCCTTAGGACACCAAGAAAATATTGGCTGTTTATGTTGTGGGCTGCATTTCAAACATATTTTTGCATGTGGGGAAACATTTTGGACCCTGCTCCTAGATGAGCAGTCTGATCAGGATACCACTGCAAGCAACAATCATCAGAAAACAAAGCAGATGACAGTTGTTGTGATTGACATCTAAAGGGTTAAGTACCTTTCAACTCCTTCACCTTGGTCCAGTTTCATTCTAGAAGCCTCTGTGGTGCAGTGGATATGCTACTCGCCTTGTAAACCAGGGATCGCAAGATCGATCCCGGGCTTCTCCAGACTTTCGGATGAGTCTTTAAACCGAGGTCCCGTCTCCATATGACCTTAGCTGTTGGTGGGAAGTAAAACTAAAACTCACTCCAGTTTCATTCTAACTTCACAGGACTGTTGCTTAGGTGAGCCTTTTCCAAAAGAGCTGTATTGGTTCTGCTTGATGAACCAGGTGGCCACCAGAGCTGAAAATAGAAATAAAAAACATTCAAACAGCTATAGCTGCTGTACCTTTGGTCCACTTTCTGTCCCCTATACCTTTGGTCCACTTTCTGTCCCCTATACCTTTGGTCCACTTTCATTCAAACTTCATAGGAATATTGCTGAGGTGACTCCCAGAAATGGTTCTGCTCCAATGAGCAAGATGGCTGCCAGAGCTAAAAATAGTAAAAGATCCTTTAAATGATAGGTCTTCCTATACCAATCAAACTTCACAGGAATGTTGCTAAAGTGATCCTCTACAAAATAGTTAAAATTGTTCCAAGCAAATGAACAAAATGGCTGCCAGAGCTTAAAATAGAAAAAAAAAAACTTAAAATGACAACTCAGTAACAGAACCAAGTTTGTAGTCTGCTTATATGGATGTCAACCATGAAGGAAAGTTATCCATGTACACACTGTTAGGGGAAATTATATGCACATTGAAATGTATACAAGATCATGCATCAAAATATTGCATACATTATTGCCACTAGAGAAGATAACGCAGATAAGCACATCATTTTCCCATTATTGACATATATATATAAAATGGCAATTTTCTTATGAAATATTGTCATTTATTTTTTTCTTATTTCTTCTTCGAATGTGGGTACTTATTAGAACTGCCTCATTGAGGGGGTTCTAAAAAGTACCCACAGTCTATGTTTTTGAGCAAGAACACAGTTTATGTTTATGAGCAAGAACAAGAAAAATCGTAAACCCCTGTAAATCCTTTTTATCTCCATATAAAATGAGGGTTACAGGATACATCATCTCATGGACTTGTTAACAGAGACATGTTAACATTTTAGATGTCTGCTCACTTTAGTTTACAGAAGCTATGAACAGTACAAATGTTGTAGGCACTAAGTTGGTAACTGTCACTGGGTGGGACCAAAGAACTATTAAATTTACATTGTACTGGTTCCCTGTTTCAGCTGTCATTAGACATGCACTACACAGAAGATGAGATATATGAACTATCACTGGCTCGGGAACCAAGGAACTCACTCTCATCTGTAAGTACACTTTTTTTTTTCTTTCTTTGAATACTGCCTTTGCCCTCGCAGGCATTTTTTGGGCAGGTGTACATTACATACACTCCAGATTTGCAGGCTGAAAGCATACACAGTAATCATGTAACTAGAGTAAGATCTTTAACCTGCACAGGGGATGGTTCTCCCTGCACAGGGGGCCTCCAGTTAAGGTGCCGATCGGAAGGACAGTGCATTTTGTGGCATTCTTCTTCTTTGTTGCTGGGATCCAAAACAAAATCTGTGACAGTAAAGCAGCCTTTTATCCAAACTAAACTGTGGATTACTGGGTACTTTCGAAAAAAAATCTGTGCAAATGTATAGAAGTTTTCTTTAATAGAAATATGATTGTTTATGGTCATGTTTCTAAATAACTTCTTTTCATTTTATGTTTATCTTAAGCATGCTGTATGCAGCAACCTACCTTATTCACTCAATAAAATAATGATCATGTTAGACTTTGTCTTGGAACCCAGTATTTACTTGGACAAAGCTGCTTCATTGCACAGTCAGTATACAACTCTTCATGATCTGGCTATGAAAATGTACATACATGTATATTGCCAATCAGTGATTGGTTTTTTCAATATGTAAACAAGCCTGGAGAATGCCCAAAATTTGAATGCAAACATTCATATCTTCAAAAATGCTTTTTTTGTGGGTTTTTTTCTGTGGGTTTCAGGGCATTCAAAGTAAAATAAGCAGTGTTGCTGGATAATTTTCATAACTCCATTAAAGTAAGTGACTCAAACTCCAATGGCTTGTTTACCTTGGCTGATTAGAGCACATATTTGATTGGTTGATAGTCAGAAATGGGTGTGCCAATAATTAATTTATTCAGCAGGAGAAGCATTGAGTTTGACTGTGTTGCGATGCCTTACCAAGTAATTTCTCATTGTCCTAATAATAGGAAAAAAATACTTTATTAGACTGTGTGATATGAATATACTGGCTGAATGGCAAGCAGTGTAGATCCAGATCTGACTTCTCCTAAAGGAGCAGTCAGATCTGGGTCTACACTACTTGCACAACCACCTCTGGTCAAAGTGAGAATATAAGATAGTTGTGGAATTTTTTTTATCTTTTCAGCCTTCCACACCCACCAAACCAGTAGTGTTTGCAGAATGGGTGGCTGGGATGAGACCCCCTGATCCCAATACTATAAATAAGCATGTACATGACATGGTAGAGGTAAGTGATGTTTCCCTAAACAATATGCTACAAAACCGTTACATGTACTAATCAGGGCTCAAGAAACTCGTTTTCCTGAACTGTATGCTACAAAACTGCTACATGTATTAATCATGGCCCGAGAAACTTGTTTTCCTGAACTGTATGCTACAAAACCGCTACATGTATTAATCAGTGCTCGAGAAACTTGTGTTCCTGAACTGTATGCTACAAACCGCTACATGTATTTATCAGTGCTCAAGAAACCTGTTTTCCTGAACTGTATGCTACAAAGCGCTACATGTATTTATCAGTGCTCGAGAAACTTGTGTTCCTGAACTGTATGCTACAAACCGCTACATGTATTAATCAGTGCTCGAGAAACTTGTTTTTCTGAACTGTATGCTACAAAGCGCTACATGTATTTATCAGTGCTCAAGAAACATGTTTTCCTGAACTGTATGCTACAAAATTGTTACTTGTATTAATCAGGGCTCGAGAAACTCGTTTTCCTGAACTGTATGCTACAAAACTGCTACAAGAATTAATCAGTGCTCGAGAAACCTGAACTGCATGCTACTAAACTGCTACTTGTAATAATCAGGGCTTGAGAAACTGGAGACTGCAGATCTGTCCAGCCTTTTTCAGCCACATTTTCATTTGTGGAGCAGATTTTTTCAGTATTCTCTGTAAACAGCATTAATTTCCATATTGCTTTTCTTTTGCAATTACCAAACGCAGGATGCTGGTTTATTATTACCATAGCGAATGACTTACCAATATTACTTACACTTACTGAATGTACATGCACATCTGTATCGTGATTATAAACAGCAATACACTGTAGAGCCAATATATTGCAATGCTCTGGAACCAAGGTTTGACATTGTGATCACAATAAAAGTCCTGACACCCATTATGTACCATACATGTATACTGGCGTGACACACTAATTCTTGCCACCATTGTAATCATTACAAAATCGCACCCATACAAATACATTGTGAGTGAGTGAGAGTTTTTTTTATATCTCACCAACAGCTAAGGTCATATGGAGACGGGCCATCAGTTTAAAGACTCATCCGAAAGTCTGGAAAACCCTGGGATCCATCCTGCGACCCCTGGTTTCCAAGGCAAGTAGCATAACCACTATTCCATGGAGGCTTCTACAAATATGTTGTATGAAAATTTTCAGATGAAAAAATGTGATATTTTTACTATTTCTGGTCAAAATATCTATATTTTAGAGCAGAAGTAAGAAAAATAACATTTACCCCTGTAAACCCCAGTTTTACTATAGGGGGTTCAAGGGGGTCAGAAATATAAAGGCATATCTTAGTGATGCAATAATTTTCTACACTTGATGGCATTTAGTCACGTTAACAACCATATTTCCCAGCTAAAGTTACGAGCAATAAGAACTGCTCAGTGGCGATATATACAACAGGCCATAATGTCAAACAAATTTAGCCAGTCCCTTGCATTTGGAATTACTACAGTATTTTAACTGAACTAAGTGGTTTTTAAACTGTATAAAACATAATTTTCAGATGAAAAATTGTGATATTTTTACTATTTCTGGTCAAAATATAGATTGTGGGTACAAGTTAGAAACACCCACCCACCATCTATATTTTAGAGCAGAAGTAAGAAAAATAACATTTACCCCTGTCATGGGGGTCAAAAATATATAGGCATATCTTAGTGATGCAATAATTTTCTACACTTGATGGCATATAGTCACGTTAACAACCATATTTCCCAGCTTAAGTTATGAGCAATAAGAACTGCTCAGTGGTGATATATACAACAGGCCATTTAGCTAGTCCCTTGCATTTGGAATTACTACAGTATTTAACTGAACTAAGTGGTTTTTGAACTGTATAAAACAAGAGAAATAACTTTCAAAGTCCATTGCTATCCCCAAGATATTTTATGTGCTTTTACTCAACATTGTGATGAAATGACATCTCAAGCCCTGCCGCCCAATTAAACTAATAGGGTTTATACGCATGGACTCACACCACTTTTCCTGGGCATGCTTAGAACCTCTAAGCAGTTTACCGGTAGCAGTGACTGTACTTCTTGAAAAAGTATTGTGCCCTTAATAGAGCATGTTTATTAATTATGACAAATATGGTATATGAATTCTTTCTCTATTTCAGGCTGTATTTAAGAATTACGACAATGACAGAGACGGGTTTATATCTCACGCAGAGTTTGAGGCTATTGCGGGGAACTTTCCTTTTATAGATTCCTTTTGTGTTCTAGATGCTGATCAGTAAGTTCATATGATTTGTGACAACCTTCTTGCATCCCTGTTACCGTATTTACCCTTAGTATTCAGATATCACAAATGTTAACCATACATGTTCTGAAATTCAAACAAGTAGAATCTGATATTGTGTCTCTTGAGTGGCAAACAGTTTAGCCCCAGACATCACGAAAACACACCTATATAATTTTGACCCCCTTGAACCCCACTTTTATATAGTAAAACTGGGATTTCCGGGGGTATACCTTATTCTTCTTATACTGCTCTAAAATATAGATTGTGGGTACTCGTTAGAACCGCCTCATCGAGGCGGTTCTAACGAGTACCCACAATCTATATTTGGAGCAGAAATAAGAAAAAAATCACAATTTTTCATGATAAAATTTTCATTTTTTCGGCGATAAAGGTGGCAATGTATTTGTATAGGCGTGTTTGCGTAATGTAATGTCTCCATCTATACTGTTTGGTCAGGCCTCTCTGTTTCAATGCATATGGTAAATATGGTATTGGGGCCCAAAACTAAAGCCATGACAGGTTGTGCCCAATGATCAGTCTTTGTTAGTGATGTCACTCAGTTAAACTTTTGTGATCGATCATCAAGTGACCAGTGATTGATTAAACATTGATCAGTAGAATTGTTAGAAATATTTACTGTGTTGTCCATGTATAGATTATATTGAATAATGACCATAGGTGGTCTTTTTTCTATATAATCTATACATTTTGAATTGACTATCAGTGAAATATGCCCCTCAGAAGCAAATTGTTTTCTTTCTATTTTCTTTCTGTATATAAACTGCAACACCCCCTCATGAGAATTACGTGCAGGTGTATATTACATACACTCCAGGTTTGCAGGATGAAAGCCTACACAGTAATCATGTAATTATGGTAGGGATCTTTTACCTGCACAGGGGATGGTTCTCCCTGCACAGGGGGGCCTCCAGTTAACGTCTCGAGCCGAAGGACGGTGCACTTTGTGGCATTCATCCATGCAAATGATGCCAGCGTAGCATGTTCGGACACCCCGATTTTTTTACCGATGCCTGTAATCGAACCAGGGGCTTCTAGCATGATAGGCAAGTGCACTAACCACTGAGCCACCACGCCCTACTAAAAAGAAAAAAAGACATAACTCATGTTTATGAAAGGAAATATTGTCTTCCTCTGGTAGCAAATTACATGTATTTCCTTTAGCCCATTTTGTACTGAAAGGAATCATCCATCTTATAGACATGTATATATATTCCATTTTAAAATCTAGGGTGATGGGGTTAGTTATTTTTAGAAAAATTTTGGACAATGACTGAACTTATTACAAACTGTCTGATCTGGGCATGCATTATTTTCCAGTGTCCAGCTTTGGGTTCCCATATAAAAAGGATTAAGAGTTTACCTGTTTGCACAGTGATTTACCCCTTATTCCGCTGAATAAATGAATTTAGCCACACCCATTTACATTTGAATCAATCAAATTACTTGATGTAATTTATTTCTACATATTCACAAACTGAATGTCAAACAGTGTAGATCCTGATCAGATGTCTTCTTCAGAAGCCATCTGATCTTGATCTACACTGTTTGAAAAGATAGGGGCTGTCATGATCAGTAGGATACGGGTTAATTGCTTAATGTTGGTTTTTATTTCTGTTTTCAGGGATGGAATGATCAGTAAAGCGGAGATGAAGACATACTTCATACGAGCTAACTGCCATGCATTACGCAACAGCTTTAAACACGCCTTTCATGAAATCACTTACTTCAAACCTACATTTTGTATACATTGCACAGGCCTTGTAAGTTTCTTGTTTGTTTATATGTTTTAACCTTGTAAGTTGTTTTTTGCATACCGCAGATGTAACAGGCCTTTCAGTTGGTTAGAAACACTCATGTGCTGGCCATTTTTGTCGCGCCTGCTATTAGCATGGTGCGATATAGACGCCCGGCTTTCCATCCGTCTGTTCGTTCGTCCGTTTGTCAAGGCGTCAACATTTGCGACCACCCTAGCGTTCACCCTAATGTTCAAGTTTATTTCTCAAGAACTATAAGAGCTTCATTAATGATACTTGGTACAAACTTGTATCTGGGGATGGAAACTTAAATGCAAGCATCCATATTTGACCTTGACCTACATTTTATGGTTCACTGACTTTGTAAAATATTGCAACCACCCTAGCGTTCACCCTAATGGTTAAGTTCATTTCTTAAGAATTATTAAAGCTTAATTAATGATACTTAGTACAAGCTTGCATTTAAGAATGGCAACTTTTATACAGACATCTATGTTTGACCTTGGCCTAGATGTCATGGTTCACTGACTTTGCACCCCCACAGGTGCGACATAGCCTTCGGCGGAATTCTTGTTCCATCGTAGAAGTACGAGTGGACACTATCACCTCAAGGTTATAAAACTTTTTTCATGTTCAACTCAATTGAGCATGAAAGTTTTCCTTATGTTGGCATGCATTTTAAAATTTATGAGCAGGGTAAATGACATTATGTGCTGACTTGGGTAGGGAAATTACCTGATTTGTTTATATTTTGATAGTTATGAGTAATTCAAATTCCATGCTTAGCTGAATTGAGCATCAAAAATGTTAAATAACCTTGGGACCTGGTTTGACTAGTCCCTACCATGTGATAGTGCCTGCTGAAAAGTTTTTCACTACATAACATTCATAACACTGTTCATAATTGAAGAGAAAGACTGATAATGTTGAATAGAGATACAGTGAAGATTTTCATATAAACAACTTTTATTTAAGATAATGATGTTTTGATGACATCTAAGTTGGGCAAACATGTCACCCACAGACACACAGCTTCTCTATGTTCCATGCCAGAGTTACTTAATCTAATGACTTAATCTGGGTGGTTTAATGCACTAATTACAACAGCGACTTAGGTTTCGGGCTCTATCCTAGATTCTTCCTTTTTTATGGGCAGTCCTCATTCCAAGGCCGAGGACCCTTGGCCAGATATATAGCCCTTGTCTGCAGCTGGGTCCATAACAGCCGAGCATTCCCTGGCATTCCATAAATCTAGCTGGGGCTGTCAGCTTAGGTAACTGCTGTATTAACTAAAGCATCATGTTAACAAGTCAATGTAATGTTATGAACACCCCTGAAACACCTATTTATACCCCCGTCATACCTAGTATGCTATGGGGGTATATAGTTTTTGTTCTGCCGTTCATCTGTTTGTCCATCTGTCTGTCCGTGCGTATGTCTTTCCATCCATCTGTTAACATTTTGGTTAAAGTTTTGCGTCAAAGTTTCTAAGAGATTGTATCTTGAGGTCAAGGTCACAGACTTAGAAATTTTATATTTGGTTAAAGTTTTATGACAAAGTTTATAGATGCCTGTATGTTCTAAACTCTAAGACAAATTCAATTGATACTTACATTGATGTTGCATACCAGTCCAAATATTTCATTGATGCATACCCTACATTGCTGCTCCAGTAACATTGATGCCCCCACCCCTTCAGTAATTTTGATGCCCTCACTCCCTTGGTCCATTTAGAAATTTTATGTTTGGTAGCTTTTACAAGCACATTTATAGATTCTTATAGCATCATGACTTCTTCATTCATATTACATGCAAGCATGAAAGATATATCAGAGGGTGGCGTTGGCCGGGGTATACGTAACCCACTGGTCGCTTCTCTAGTTAAATAGAGAAATTTTGGGCTTACAGGTGTATACATTACTGATATTTCTGCTCCAAGACATAGGTTGTGGCTACTCTTTAGAACTGTCCCGATGGGGTAGTTTACTGCGTACCCACAGCATAATTATGGTTTAAGTATATGTTAGAGTATCTTTATTTGATCTTAATGCAGCTTGAACAGCTGCAGCAGACAGAAATAATTCAGAATTAAGTTCTAAGACAAACATAGTTACCTCACATTACAAGTGCTTATAAAGTGCTTCAAAGGTATTTTACACTGAAAAATAAGATCACTTTTTACCACTGAAAAATCTCCCTTTTTTGAGATCCCAATCTCCATATTTGGAAATCAAAATCTCGCTATTTGGGTCCAAGAAAATATCACATGTATTCACCTTTGACTTACAGAAGCTTAGTTTCTTTTTTTTTAGGGTGATCAAATCAGGTGGACTGAATCCTTTTGAAATACACATACACCTTTTAACAACACTGTTCATTATAACATGGTTTTGGATACAACATAGTGTAAAGATAAATAAAAAAATATAGACTATATAATCTATACGTTTTGTTTGGATATAACACAGTTGTTAGACTTGCATGGTTGTCTTTGGGCCCCAATAAGTGTGTTATAAAGAGATTGTGGTCTACATTGTATTATTATATGGACAGAACCATGAAATCCAATTAATAAAGCATAAAAAAGTGGTAAACATTCAAACTCTAAATTATCTTGTATTGATAATTTATCTACAAACTTGTGCTTATACAAGATCTTCTTTTTCAGTTATGGGGTTTAATTAAACAAGGTTGGAAATGTAAAGGTAAGAATAACGTCTTATTACTCCCACTTTTTTCTTCATATAATTGGATGATAAGTCACACTTTTTCATATTTCTTTATTATATTGACATGCCTGTGCAAAATATTTAGCTAACCAAAACATTGTTGCATTGACATGGTAGTATTAAGAAGACATTTCCCTTTATTGAGACAATAATTATGGAGTTGTACATTGGTGAGCACTAATAATTGATATAGAAAATATACTACAATGAAACCCTGATGGCTTCATCTACCCATATCTGGAACAAATTTTCATGGTCCAAAAGGAGTTTGAGCCATTGAAGTAAGACTGTATGTAGTAAGACCTCATGTAGGAGGAACAGATCCACCTGACTCATTTTCTGTCATTTTTAGGGGCCTGGGTTCATGTGGTTCGAAACTAATGATGTTACTTAAACTTAAAATTTGTTAAATTTTTTATCAGTTAATATCGCAAGATATACTAATATTTTTGCAGAACAAATGTGAGCAACTTTTGCATTTGCAGAACTGAAACTGACCGCACACGAGTACTGGTAAATCCTCTATTAAGCCAGCCCAGGCACAGTAGTGCGAGTCGGACCGTCCATGCTTATAAACCCTATTGGTTTCATTGGGCGACAGGGCCTGAGATGTCGCATAAAGGTCCCACAAAATTGGAAGCAACATCTCCAAAATGACCTATACAGTGTTGACGGGGACTTTAAACCTCAAATCAAACAAACAAAACATGAAAAAAGGTCTGGTTATACAAGATATAAGGTCATCTTAAGAATGAGTGGTAAAACTGGACATTGTCAGCCATCCGTGTTTATATTGCCAAATCCACTTTTGAAGACTTGTGTTTATATTGCCGAATACCCTATTATCTCCCTTTGGGCAAAACTAAATCTTCACTTAAAAATGTATCTCGTCATCTTAATGCTTGTGTGACCAACAAAGACTCGGATCAGCCTGCCCATCTGTGCATCCTCCGAGCTATTCACAGAGAGATTAACAACAACTTTTGTCATAGTGGATGGATATGCAAACAGAGTTGACACCTTTTTTCGTGGGACTGAGCCTATAGACAAGCTAGCAGTCCAGAAAGTTGTCTCCCTTTGAAAAATGGTGGAAAAATTTTCTAGGTGTTCCCATTCCCCTTAAGTTGGGGAGCTTTTTTATTTATTTTTGCTAATTATTGTATAAAATATCTCACTGAATTGTTTTCTTTTGTTCCAGATTGTGGAATAAATGCTCACAAACATTGTAAAGATCTGGTTGTGATGGAGTGTAGAAGTAAAGCTAGTGTGGCATGTAATAGACGACTCGACTCATTATCATCAAATGGTAAGTTTTATTCCACAACCTCTTTATAACACTCTTCATCATAAAACAGTTTTGAATAAAAACACAGTTTAAAGAGGGATGCCAAAAATGTACATATTAGATAGAAAATTGTCATTTTTTCTATTTAATCTCTTCATAAATAAGGCTTCAGATTACATATGAATCGTCTGCACATGTAAAGCAAGCCTCTTTTCCTCTGAAAAATTAGAGAAAACAATAGACTGTCATCTCCTCCAGCATGTGATGGTTTATTAATAGGGGTATCAATAAATTTGTGGACAGCTGTGCCAGGCAGATGATTCCCATGAAATTTCAAGCCTTATTAATCCCCTGCCGCAAAGCAGAGCGGGGATAATAGGAATGGCCTTCGTCTGTCCGTCTGTCTGTCCATAACACTTTCTTGTCCGGTCCATATCTCCTGAACCCTTTATAGATTTTCATTAAAGTTTATTTATCTCAGTGAGCTGATGTGCAGAACCCATAAATGAACCTTGCTGACTCAAGGTCAAGGTCACAGTTGGAGTTCACGAGTTTGAAACTTTGAATTAAGTGTCCGTTCCATATCTCCTTTATCCTTGGAAGGATTTTCATTAAACTTTGGTCAAATATTCTTTTCAGTGAGCTGATGTGCAGAACCCATAGATGAACCATGTCAAGGACACATTTAAATGTCAAGATTTTGAAACTTTGAATTTTGTGTCCGTTCCATATATCTTTCTTTCTTTCTACTGATACTGTGTCGGTCACATTTGACCATTACCACAGGTGTACATTACACACACTCCAGGTCTGCAGGATGAAAGCCTACACATGTACACATGAAAGCATAATCATGTAATTATGGTAGGGATCTTTAATATGCACAGGGGATGGTTCTCCCTGCACAGGGGTCCCGATTCGCAGGACGGTGCTTTTTATGATATTCATCCCTGCAAATGATGCCAATGGAGTGTGTTCGGACTACGAAATTTTATCGCCCCTGCCGGGGATCGAACCCGGGACCTCTAGCATCAGAGGCAAGTGCACTAAGCACTGAGCTATCACACTCCACATCTCCTTTACCACTGCAAGGATTCTATTTAAACTTTGGTCAATTATCCCCCTCAGTGAGCTGATGTGCATAACCCATGAATGAACCATGCCGGCTCAAGGTCACAGTAACATTTAAAGGTCACGAGTTTAAAACTTTGAGTTTTGTGTCCGTTCCATATCTCCTTTACCTCTCAAAGGTTTTTCATTAAACTTTGGTCAATTATCCTCCTCAGTGAGCTTATGCGCAGCACATAAATGAATCATGTCGACATCAGGTCAAGGTCACATTGGGAGGTCACGAGTTGGAAACTTTGAATTTTGTGTCCATTCCATATCTCCTTTACCTTTCAAAGGATTTTCATTAAACTTTGGTTAAATGTCCCCTCAGTGAGCTGATGTACAGAACACATAAATGGACCATGCTGACTCAAGGTCAAGGTCACAGTTGAAGGTCACGAGTTTGAAACTTTGTATTTTGTGCCCGTTCCATATCTCCTTTACCCCTGGAAGTATTTTCATTAAACTTTCGTCAAATATCCCCCTCAATGAGCTGATATGCAGAACCTGTAAATAAACCATGCCAACTCAAGGTCAAGGTCACAGGTGAAGGTCACGAGTTTGAAGCTTGGAATTTTGTGTCTGTTCCATATCTCCTTTACCCCTGGAAGGATTTTCATTAAACTTTAATGAAATATACCCCCTCAGTGAGCTGATGTGCAGAACCCATAAATAAACCTTGCCAACTCAAGGTCAAGGTCACAGGTGAAGGTCACGAGTTTGAAACTTGGAATGTTGTGTCCGTTCCATATCTCCTTTACCTGTGGAAGGATTTTCATTAAACTCAGTGAGCTGATGTGCAGAACCCATAAATAAACCTTGCAAGGTCAAGGGGAATTTTGTGTCTGTTCCATATCTCCTTTACCCCTGGAAGGATTTTCATTAAACTTTAATGAAATATACCCCCTCAGTGAGCTGATGTGCAGAACCCATAAGTAAACCTTGCCAACTCAAGGTCAAGGTCACTAGGTTGAGTCTTGATACAAAAGTGTGGTGGGGGATTTGGCTGTCCCTCAGACTGCTTTCTTGTTTTCTCTGGAAAAAAAAAAATAATAAAAAGTGAAAAAATAGATTGTCCTCTGTTAGAGAAATTTCCTTGGCTCTATAAGTGTTAATTTCTGTTTTCATATTTTGCTTTTAGGCTCTGGTAGCCAGGATCTCTCATACTCGACCAAACGGAAAATGTCTCAGCGCCAAAAGAGAACCCGAGTACATCGAGGAACTCAAACAGAAGAACAGTATTTTCAGGACCCGTTACCACGGGAACTGAATGGGGAAGGAGAGTATTATGGGGACAGAGGGACTCAAGAAAGATTGCTTAAAGCTGAAGAGGTGAGTTTTTAAGCCTCCCTCCAACTAAGGCTTGTTGTTATTTGTTGATTTAACTCCCACTGAATCAGGTATATGAATGTTAAAATCCAGCTAGGTTTCAATTTTATCAATTGTTGTGATGAGTGTAAATATGAAAAAGGTATTTCCAAATCTGTGAGACCTGCAATTATGATTTGAATAAATAAAGGGGAAAATACTTCAGGGGAGGAAACTCCTTCAAAAATATTTTTGTCCCCCTTTTTGGAAGGGGCATGCTGTTTAAGGAAAGAATTTGCACCTGAAAAGCCCCATTTCTCTAAATCATTCAGCAAAAAATGCAAGTCCTGAAAGTTGTCTGTCTAGACAAAAAGGTGAAAAATTTGGCAGAGGTATCCATTCTCTTTGACAAAATCTCATTACGACAACACGCCTATATAAATACATCGTAAATTTTACCGCCAAACAAATGCAAATTTTAAGGCAAAAAATTGTGATGTTTTTCTTATTTCTGCTCAAAATATAGATTCGCATTCTATATTTTAGAGCAGAAATAAGAAAAATAAGGTTTACCCCTGTAAACCCCAGTTTTTCTATATAAAAGTGGGGTTCAAGGGTGTCAAAATTATATAGGCGTGTTTTTGTGATGTGCCACACTTACAGGTGCTGGGGAGAATACCACCAAATATTAGTGTTTTGCCAAGAAAAACTGCATTTAAAAATCTAGTCTGTTTATGTCGTCTGCTGCATCGTTTGCAAACTTTTTTTAAATATTTTTGCATACAAGCAAACAGTGTGTCTCCATATTAAAGTAAACAACAGACAACAAAGCAGGTGACAGTTGTTGTGATTGGCATCTTAACGGTTAAACACTCATTTGTTTGATAATCATGTGCCATGGTTTTTTATAAATTAAGTAATTTATACTGTTACTAGATATAATAAAAATACTGGTGCTTTACTTTTTTGATATTTTTTTTTTCTGCAACTTCCACATATCATATGATATTTTAAAATGTTTCATATTTTTTCTTAGTCTCAAACCAGTCACGAGGAACTGCAGTAAGTAAAAGTGATGTCCCCTTGTGATTTTGCACATATTCAGTTTGTTAGTTTTGCCAGCTGTTACTATTTAGTTGTACATGTATTCAGTTTCAGTGAAAATTATTTTTTCAGTTTCAGTCAGTTTGTGTTGTTTTTGCAGTTTTGATTTCTGTTTTTTTGTAGACTTTTTGTCTGAGTTACTGTGAGGTCCTGTTTTTATGGACCTTTAAAATGCCAGAACAGCTTTCAGAGCTGTTGACAAGTTTATAAATTTTTAAATTATTTTTCAGGTTGACATTTTATACAAACCATCCTGCCAGCAGATGATTCACATGAAATGCCAACCCTTATTTTCTCTGGCAGAAGTCATTACAAAAACACGCCTATCTAAATATATTGAAAATTTTACCACCAAAAATTAAAAATTTTCTGATAAAAAATTGTGATTTTTTCTTATTTCTGCTCGAAACATAGGTTGTGGGTACTCGTTAGAACCGCCTCATCGAGGCGGTTCTAACAAGTACCCACAATCTATGTCTTAGAGCAGAAATAAGGAAACTAATGTATACCCCTGCAAACCCCAGTTTTACTATATAAAATTGGGGTTATAGGGGGTCAAAATTATATAGGCTTGTTTTCGTGATGATTTGAAAAAGGACATCGGCAAATTTATTTAGTGGCAGTTTAAGGGTTGATACATGTCTTTTAGTTTTCTCCAATTTAATCCATTTTAAGCCCAATAGAATCTTCCTTTTGCTATATAAAGAAGGTGTCCATTTCGAAATTAAGGGCTCTCATTACGCAAACACGCCTATACAAATACATTGCCACCTTTGTCGCCGAAAAAATGAAAATTTTAGGATGAAAAATTGCAATATTTTTCTTATTTCTGCTCAAAATATAGATTGTGGGCACTCGTTAGAACCGCCTCGATGAGGCGGTTCTAACGAGTACACACAATCTATATTTTAGAGCAGAAATAAGAAAAATAAGGATTACCCCCGGAAACCCAAGTTTTACTATATAAAAGTGGGGTTCAAGGAGGTCAAAATAATATAGGCATGTTTTCGTGATGCTCATGTTGAATTATTTATAGAAATTTATTCAGCAAATGGCGGAACTTTTTTCAAACAGTGACGGCTTTGATCAGATGATGTGAAATGAAGCATCTGTTCTGGGCCTGCACTGTTTGATAGTGTTTCCCCTCCCAAAATGGGTTAATAAAAGTGCACTATATGAGCCCCGCCAAGCGAATTTGTGTCTTTGAGCATTCCGTCATGACAAATTTTAACTGCGCATGCCTAGCCATTCAGAGGGGCCAGGGATATGGCTTTCTGTCTGAAGGTTCCTCTTGATTCACTGCTTGCATGAGTGAGCAGCGAAGGTTCTGGCGAGACTGCGGATGCGCAGGCTTGCCTGAACCTTCGCTGCTTGCATAGGCGATAAGTACCAAAATCGCTTGATGGGGCCCATATGATGATGGTTACTGTATTTACCCTAAGTTTTTGGACACCTAAACTCCTTTCCGTACTTTTTCTAAAATTCAAACAAGAACGTTCTACTACCCGATGCTGTTTCTAAAAATAGCTAGATGAGTGGTAAACAGTGTAGATCCTGATGAGATGCCGCATTTTACAGCATCTCATCTGGGTCTACCCTGTTTGCTCAGGCCTGCCTGTCCAAAAACATATGATAAATACAGTAAATATTGTCATAAATAGATTACAGAAATGGCAGCTGTCAATCTTTGTTTTCTTGCCCCCACCCATCACGGCTTGAGAAATTGATTGGGATACATGATGCTTCCATGCAGAGCTGAAACCAAGCGCACATGAGTACAGGTAAACTCCTTAGAAGGTCTAAGCCTGCCCAGGTAAAAGTGGTATGAGTCAGACCGTCCATGCATATAAACCCTATTGGTTTCATTGGGCAGCAGGGATTGAGATGTCATTTCATCTCGCGTAAGAGTCCCACAAAATTGGAAGCAATGTCTTCAAAATGACCTTAATAGTGTTGATGGGGATGTTAAAACTCGTGTCAAACAAACAAACAATCTTTATTTTCAGATCGGTAATGATATGAGATTAGTTCTCAGTTTTAGCTTAAAACAGAAAGTAGGATATCAGAGAAAGATAAACAGAGAACATCACTCAACACTTCTGTTAATGGGCAAAATCAGCACTTTCTGAGCTGGTATAGGACAACACCTACAAAAAGATCTGTGTAAGCAGAAGACTCAGATCAGCCCATACATCTGCACAGTCTGATCAAATTCTTTGCTGTTTGCATGAGCTTCTTGGCTTTTCAAAGAGCAACAAGGGAATACCCTGGCAAGTCTGACCCAGTGCATGGGCTGATCAGAGTTGCAGGGGTCTTATTGCAGGTTTTGTTGTACACTTGCTCACATATTAACCCTTATCCTGCTGAATGAATTAATTTAGCCACACCCATTGCTGACTATCAACCAATCAAATTACATGACCTTGACATAATATCTGTGTTAGTTCACAAACTATATAACAAACAGTGTAGATCCTGATCAGATGGCTTCTTTATCTGATCTGGATCTACACTGCAAAGGTAGGGGTTGTCATGTTCAGCGGGATAAGCGTTAAGACAGAAAAAAAGCATGACAATACCCTTACTATGCTTGCCTCTCACACATCCACTCAGGGAGCAAAGTCATGAACATTCATGTAAACCCCACTTTATATAGAGAAAACTGGCATTTACAAAGGTGTGTCATTTTTCTCATTTCTGCTCTAAGACATAGGTTCTAGGTTGTGAACTCGGTGGGGCGGTATCTAACAAGCACCCACAACCTATGTTCGGAGCATTAATAAGAAAATTGCCACAAATTTTCGACAGAAAAATAGCTGTTTTGGAGCTATGATAGAATACACTATGCCACATGAATGTGTTTTCGTAATGGTACGACATTCCTTCATGTCCCTGGTCTGTTTTCTTCGGCTGGGTCTCTTGTTATATCTTATCTTCGGTTTTCTCTTGTTCTATCTTATCTTCGGTTTGTCGTTTCTCCAACACTAGCCAATAACCTTTCTGATAGTATTAACATGAGATATATGATATGATTGAAAACTAACATTTACGTGTACTTGAAAACTCTTCTGAACATAGGACTTTCTGCCAGTTAGTGGCAGTGTTCAGTACAAATAATATGCTTCAACCTTGAATCCTAGGGCTGGTTCTGTGCAGTTGGTTCTGTGGTTAAAATATTCTCAGATACAATTTGCTGTTGTCTGTGGGAACTGCAATACTTTTCTTTCAAATATTTCTCTTTCCTACTTCATGCATTGCCCATTTGTTTTAAACCCCGTCAGCTTATTGAGCTTGTTCATGCTCAAAATATTACCTGTTCTTGCAAGTGTGATATCTGATACAGTAGAATTTTTGCTGAAAAAAGTGAGTGGCATTTGTGGTGTAAAAGCTACTCACATTTTTTTTCAGCAAAATTACGATTTTTTTGCCATACTGAATTATTGAAGTTTTTATGTAATGTTAACTTATGGCTTTATTAGCTTTTAACAACTTGGACCGAATACTTGTTACCATGCAAAATCCTACCGGCCTCGGTGGCTCAGTCGGATGCGTGTCTGACTGGTGATCAGGAGGACGCGGGTTCGACTCCCGCCGGGGTCGGCAACATTCTTTCGTGGAGATTGATCATGAAATCTTTTCTACGGTCATTCTCTCCTTTCCGCTGATTCAAGAAGGGCAGTTGTCAGTTTCTGGCGAAAGAATGTGCACTGTACTTGTTAACCAGGAAAGTGTTGATAGGTAAACTGACCGGCTCAAAAATGACCTAAATAGTGTTGACTGAGCTGTTAAACTCCAAAACAAACAAACAAAACCATACAAAATCCTAACAATTCGGACACTTTGAGGATTTTCTTCTAAAATTTTAACACATCTGTTTCACAATTCAGCAAGGAGACCAAAAAGTGCAGACAGAATGGCAAACAGTGTGGACCCTGATCAGACTGCTCCTTCAGGAGCAGTCTGATCTGGGTCCACACTGTTACATTAGGCCTGTCTGTACCAGTATTTAGGATCATTACAGCACTTTTTCATATTCTAATAAGATGCAGCTTAGTTCCTGGGAAATTGATATTTTATAATTTACTTACTGGCATTTAACCCTTGTTCTGCTGACTATTTAAATATGTCACACCCACTACTGATTATCAGCCAATCAGATTACTTGATGCAAATTATTGCAACAAATGCATAAACTGGATGGCAAACAATGAAGATCCTGATCAGATGGCTTCTTCAGAAGCCATCTGATCTGGATCTACATTGTTTCAAAGATAAGGCATATCCGGGCTCAGCAGGACAAGGGTTAAAGTAGTTGATGAAATGTTCTTGTAAACAGATTCCATCCTTATAGCCAGTTGCCATTTTACATACACCTCAACCTCTTTAGAACACTGTTTGTTATTAAATGGTCATTGACATCATAATGTAGCCATTGTCCAATCATATTGGAGAGAACCATGGTTTATTTTGATGTCACTTAATAACCATGAGATGTCGCTTAAGTCTTTTGTTTGTTTGTTTGTTTATTTGTATTGGAGTTTAACGGCCAAGTCAACACTATTTTAGGTCATTTTTTAGCCGGTCAGTTTTACCTATCCACACTTTTCCTGGGCAGGCTTATACGTAAGCAGTAACCAGTACAGTGCAGTCTTTCTCCGGAAACTGACAACTGCTGATGATAATGATGATGATTATTTCGTGTTCAACCGCGTGTCAACCGTGACAACTGCCCTTCTTGAACCAGTGGAAGGGAGAGAATGACCGTAGAAAAGATTTCATGATCAATCTCCACGAAAGAATGTTGCCAACCCCGGCAGGTATCGAACCCGCCTCCGCCTGATCACCAGTCAAACGCGCATCCGACTGAGCAACCGAGGCCGGCGTCGCTTGAGTCAATGTATCCATTGAAGTATGGATAAAATTATGTCCCAACCAGTAACTATAGAATTTTTTTTCTTGCACACCAGACAAGGAAATCCGTGAGTTTACCCTGGGATAGAAATTTATGTACTGACCCTGGTGTTCCGACCCAAAATTGAATATAATCGCGTGTTTGATAAATGCACTGGTTGATTACGACCTCGTATACGCCGTTGCTAAGGTTGACGCCACAGGAACATCACTAAACATTCCTGCAGTGTCAACACAATATGGCGGACGTTGGTAACTGAAGTGACTGCAGCATTAAAAATCCGCTTTAAGAAATGGAAGGTATGCAAGAAAAAGAATCCAATATGGGTGTGAGGGGTGGATAGGAAAATCCGTCCCTTCCCTCGGAATCACTGTCCGGCATACTGAAAATGTAAATATTTGTCATTAGGATACATTGTCAGTATCACATAATTTCTTGGTCATTTCAGGCATAATTAGACATTTATGTCCAGCTCAACACAATCACAGTGGAAACTAGGGCTGGCTAATCGGAGCTGAAAAGATAATTGATTATCAGTCATGTCATTGTGATCGATAATCGATTAGTAATGGCTAATGTTTTTGTTATAATTTTACCTGTCTGGCTTTACCGGCCCCGATAGCTCAGTTGGTAGAGTGTCCGCTCCGGGGAACGGGAGGTCACAGGTTCGATCCCGGGCCGCGACATACCAAAGTCGTTAAAAATGGTACTAGTTGCTCCTCGCTTGGCACTCAGATTTACGGGGCAGAGCTAGGACTGGTCGACCCAGTGTCAGGATAATGTGACTGGGTGTGGTATCATGTAATGTGTCTGGGACATGATACTTCAGTGAGGCAGCACTATGTTGCACTTTACCATATGTATATTTGAACAGACAGGCCTGAGCAAACAGAGTAGACCCAGATGAGATGCCGCAGAAGGTGGCATCTCATCAGGGTCTGCACTGTTTGCCACTCATCCAGCTCTTTTAGGCATAACTTTGGGTAGTAAATTGTACCTATCAACAAATCCATTAAAAGCAAATCAGAAATGATAATCATTTTTGTGGAATTTATCGATCGATTAATCGATTATACGATTAATTGTGTCAGCCTTAGTGGAAACTCAGTAATTCAACCCGAGTTTTCAAAACTACAAGATTTTCGGAACTTGACTCTCACATCACATGAACAAGTCTGTGAAATGAACACTCCTAAACCCCACTTTATACAGAGAAAACTGGGGTTTAAAGGGGTATTCATTGTTATGTCCCCCCACCCGAAAGGGAGGGGGACATATTGGTTTTGGTGCGGATCCTGTCGGCGTCGGCGTTGCCTCTTGTCTGCACTCTATCTCCTGAATGGATGGATGGATTTTGATTAAACTTACACAGATACACCATTGGGAGGGGGAAAAGTACTGATTAGATTTTGGTGACCCTGATCTAATTTTCAAGGTCACAGGGCTGAAACCATTGTCAAATTTTAGACCAAAAAAGCTTGTCTGCACTCTAACTCCTGAACCAATGGAAGGATTTGGTTCATACTTGATACATTATATCAGTGGGATGGTCTTAAGAACTTAGGTGACCTTGACCTAATTTTCAAGGTCACAACGGGAGTTAGACTTTTAAAAATTGGCTTGTCTGCACTCTTTCTCCTGAACCAATGGAAGGATTTGGTTCATACTTGATACATTATATCAGTGGGATGGTCTTAAGAACTGATTAGCTTTTGGTGACCTTGACCTAATTTTCAAGGTCACAACGGGAGTTAGACTTTTAAAAATTGGCTTGTCTGCACTCTTTCTCCTGAACCAGTGGATGAATTTTGATCAAACTTGGTACATTATATCAGTGGGCTGGTCTTAAGAACTGATTAGATGTTGGTGACCTTGACCTAATTTTCAAGGTCACCACGGGACTTAGACTGTTGAAAATTGCCTTGTCTGCACTCTATCTCCTGAACCAGTGGATGGATTTAGTTAAAAAAATAATGAGTGTGGTGGGGGGACATCTGTTTTCTTAGAAAACAATTCTAGTTTTTTTTTATTTCTCCTCCAAGATATAGGTTTTGGGTACTGGTAAGAACCACCTCAATGAGGCGGTTCTAATGAGCACCCACAACCTATAGTTGCAGGATAAATAAGAAAGTTATCACAGATTTTCATCAGAAAAGTAGCCATTTTGGAGATGTGAAAAAATAGCCATCGGAAGAGATGGCAAATCCCCTGACCAAAAGCCAATATGGCCTTCAGAAGATTGTTCACCAATAGAAAGTGCATCAGAATTAAACCAGCAATATATCACAAAAGTATTGCAGTTATGGCCATCACAAGATTATACTTCAGGAGAGATAACTAAAAAACCAAAGTACTCAGAACTGTGGTTCCTGCTTAAGCTCATGCCTTTCTGTACAAAGTACCATCAATATGTCTCATAGGGTGTTGGAGATCACAAGCTGGTCATACTGTTATATTGGAAGGGTAGATAACTAAAATATTAATTATAACACCCAGAATTGTGGTTCTTAGGCATGAAGCGTCGTCTCAACCTTGTATACAATTGTGCCAAGTACCATCAATATATCTCGAAGGGTATTGGAGTTATGGCCATCAAAAGGTTATATTGTCAAGGGAGATAATTAAAAAACCAGGGCACCCAGACTTGTGGTTCTTGCACGTGACACACCTGCTTAACCTTATGTACAACTGTACCAAGTACCATCAATATATCTCAAAGAGTATTGGAGATGTGGCCATCAAAAGGTAGTGATTCTATATTTTTGAAAAGGGAGATAACTAAAAAACCATGGCACCCAGAGTTGTGATTCTTGTACATGACACACCGGCTTGGCCTTGTCAACAACTGTGCCAGGTATCATCAATACATCTTAAAGGGTATTGGAGTTATGGCCATCACAAGGTAGTCACTCTATTTTATTGGAAGGGGAGATAACTCAAAAACCATGGCAGCCAGAGTCCTGGTTCTTGTGCATGACACACCGTCTTGGCCTTGTGAACAACTGTGGCAGGTATCATCAATATATCTTAAAGGGTTTTGGAGTTTTGGTCATCACAAGGTAGTCACTCTATTTTATTGGAAGGGGAGATAACTAAAAAACCATGGCACCCAAAGTTGTGGTTCTTGTACATGACACATTGTCTTGGCCTTGTGAACAACTGTGCCAGGTATCATCAATACATCTTAAAGGGTATTGGAGTTATGGCCATCACAAGGTAGTCACTCTATTTTATTGGAAGGGGAGATAACTCAAAAACCTCGGCAGCCAGAGTTGTGGTTCTTGTGCATGACACACCGTCTCGGCCTTGTGAACAACTGTGCCAGGTATCATCAATATATCTTAAAGGGTATTGGAGTTATGGCCATCACAAGGTAGTCACTCTATTTTATTGGAAGGGGAGATAACTCAAAAACCATGGCAGCCAGAGTTGTGGTTCTTGTGCATGACACACCGTCTCGGCCTTGTGAACAACTGTGCCAGGTATGATCAATATATCTCAAAGGGTATTGGAGTTATTGCCATCACAAAGTAGTCATTCTATTTTATTAAAAGGGGAGATAACTAAAAAAGTATGGCATCCAGAGTTCTGGTTCTTGCGCATGACACGCCGTCTCAGCCTTGTGAACAATTCTGCCAAGAACTATCAATGAATCTCAAAGGGTATAGGAGTTATGGCCATCACAAGGTTGCGTCTATGGACAGACGGACGCACGTTCTCACGAACGGATACTTAAGTGGCTAGGCGTCGGCATATTGACTACTTAAGCGGCAAACTCTCTTAAGCGGCAAGCCACCTAAGAGCAAATTTTTGCCACTTAAGTACCAAAATTACGGAATAAACCCCATTTGGACTCACGAATATATACTTAAGTGTCAAAATGTCCAAATTTTTTGCCCCCTAAATGTTGTTTCGTTGGTGCGGATGGACGGACAGATGGACGGACGCCAGGCTGATCGCTATATCCCCCAAACCTATTCGGTCGGGGGATAAAAATGCATTATGTCGCACGGGTGTGTTAGCCTTGTGATGGTCCAGGACCTTTTTCACTATAAATTATTGCAAAATATTACTTATTTTTTAATGTCTATTGTAAGAAAAAATCAGTTTTTTGAACAGAAATTCCTACTAAAGCCTCCTGCTAAATTTGAAATTAAGGTCACGCATGAATGTCACGAGTTCTGTGTGAGGCACGTTTGATTGTCACTCAGCGAGCCACCGTACGGGTTTATCCACTACATGTAATTGACAACAGGTTAATGGTCGATCGATTAGATGATCCTTAATTAAATGAGTAATAGAGGATCTTACATGAGTGTTCATGTATTATTGAATTTATTAAACGAGTTGAGGAAAAGGATAAAATGTGAGGCATTACGAAAACACACCCTACGACAAGGTGCACTTTTTCACATCTCCAAAATGGCTACTTTTCTGATGAAAATCCGTGATACTTTTCTTTTGTATACTGCAAATATAGGTTGTGGGTGCTCGTTAGAACTGCCTCAATGAGGCCGTTCTAACGAGTACCCTCAACCTCTGTCTTGGAGCAGAAATAAGAAAAAATAATGAATGCCCCTTAAACCCCAGTTTTCTCTATATAAAGTGGGGTTGGGTTTAAGGGGGTGTTCATTACACGGACTTGTTCCCCTGATGCTTTGCCATGCATTTTACCTCTTTTCCTCAAAGAGTTTAATAAATTCTATAATACATGAGTAGGAATGAAAGATTCTGTTTATCATATGACATTTAAAACACATTTTATTCACGATTGTTTTACAAAAATGTCAATATTCCGCCATTAGTAAGTGCGACATCCTTGAGAACTCCGTACATGTAACGTTACGGGACGTATCTAACTAATTTGCATATTTAATCCTCTCGAGGATTACCGAATTTATTGCATGGCATCATTACATCCTAAGATGCAATGTCATGATAAAATTGTGTCTTCAATTGAGGTTTTCAGCAGCGATGGTCTTATTTGATGATTAAACTGAAAGTAGACAAATTTCATTTATAGATGAATTTGAAAGAGAATATAGGGGCAAAACGTGAAAACAAAATGGCTAGAAATGTGTAGCTAGCCTTTTCAGATTTGTATCAGCCAGTTTATTGCAGGCTGATACAAATCTTTGCTACATGTCAACGTTTGCCAGTTCTGCTCCGCATTTTGGAGGTTTAAATATTTCTTCTGTAAGATGGTTCTCTTTACATTTGACCTTCATTTTCTTTATTGTTGATGGCTGTAAATAATCCTATATTAAGACCACCTTTGGGACTGTTAAAAAGTGGTCTTTAAGACCACTTTTGAACAGTCGCAAAGGTGGTTCCTGACCAGAGGACCACTGTATGCAGAAAACATAAAGAATGAATAACTTCAATCACTAAATAAGGTTTTTAAAGCAGAATTAGTCTTAATTTTAGGTGGTCTTAACAGCGGAATTTCACTGTATAAGGTCATGTTTTCTTTTTATTTTCTGCTTTCTTAAGGCTGTCAAGTGCATAAGACGATAAGACCAACCTTCAAACAGCTCATTTTCTTTAATGCTCAGGCAGCTGTTCCCTTTACTTCACTGAAGTGCAGAGATGAAGTTGCAAAAATGGTCATACATTGATATTGAATAAAAACATCTGAACATATCGGAAAACTACTGATTTCAAAAATTTGAACTACAAATAATTCAAAGGAATTCCTGTGGTCCCTGGCAGATTTGTTTGTTTGATTTGAGGTTTTACATCCTCGACAACACTATTTAGGTCATTTTGGAGACGTAGCTTCCAGTTTTATGGTAGCTTCCAGTTTTATGAGACTTTTACCTGACATTGAGATAAAATGACATCTCAAGCCCTACCATCCAAACAAACCATGCAGAGAAGGTCCATTTCCCATCACTGCCTGGGCAGGCTTAGACCTTATAAGCGGTTTACCATATCTCATGTGCAGTAGGTGTCAGCTCTGCGTGGAAGCACCTTGCAGCCCAGTCTATTTCTCCAAGCCCTGATGGGTGGGAGCCCTAATTATTGAGGTTTGACTGTATATATGAACCATGTCAGTGGAAATATGTCTTGAATATAATTGAGCCAGCGCACGACAAAACCTACAATAAGACAGGCGCCCAACGAAGACTCAGATCAGTCTGCACATCTGTGCAGTCTGATCAGAGTCGATGTGCAGTCTGATCAGAGTCGATGTGCAGGCTGATCTGAGTCTTCGTTATGCACTCTAAGGATAGCTAAGGGCCCAATGCTCCTTCGTGCAGCAAGAGAAGTCTCTGGTTAGACTATATGGATGCGTAGGCTGATCTGATTCTTCGCTGGGCGAACATGTTAGTTAGAGGAAATGCTGTGCCCCGGCTCAATTATGTTCTCAGTGAAGACTCCAATCAGTCTGCGTATGGAACTCAGCAGTCTTTACAGTGTGTATGGAGAAGCCTTAAAGTGAACATCACGTACTTGGATCAGACTGCCTGAATGTGCTGGCTGACTTAAATTTTTGTTTTGTTGCATATTAGAAGACACATTTTTCATTATATACACCACATCTTCATATATCACAGTTTTGGATATAACATGTTGAACCCTTTTCCAATTCCTGCTGATTAAATTCATTTAGCCACACCCATCGCTAACTCAATCAATCCAATTCTTTGATATAAAATTTGTTTGTTCTGTTCACAAACTGCATGACAGCGTAGATCCTGATCAGATGACTTCTTCAGAAGCCATCTGATCTGGATCTACACTGTTTCCGAAGGTGTTAAGCAGGATAAGGTTTGAAAATGGATCCGAAAAAGGTATAGATTATATAGAAAAATGACAATAAATGTATAGATAATCTATACATTTTTGTTTGAACACATCACAGTTGTTTAACTTGATCCCTGATGGACCCCAACAATAGTGTTATAAAGAGGTTATGTTGTATGTTACTTTTTATTGCAGGCTCGTAATAAGTTGATAGAAGAGAACAAACGATTACAGGCTTTGGTAGATGCTAAAGATGAACAGATTGCAGTCTTGAAGACACAGATTGGAATAACACGCAAAAACACTATCTCATTTATACTCGAACAAATGGACGCTCTCCATATACAACGAGACTCACAAGTGTAGTACAAAGTGTGTGTCATCAAAATATTGCATCATGAGTTCTGACTTTCGTCAAAATCATCATCGCAAATGTAATCTCTTGTTTTTCTGATGAGATCAGCGTATGTTTGAACATACATAAAAAAGTACTGCGTCAGAGATCTGTGTTGACAAGTGATCAGGTATTGAATGACATCTGAAACTATTTTAGTTACGTGGGTGATACTAGAGTTGTGTTGGTTAAGGGACTGCCTGTCGTGTTAAGTACAGCTACAGAGAAGCAATAAGCGAAAAGCTTGAAAAAAATTGTTATTCTGTGATTCCACTGGAAGAAAACTGTAGTGGATAGAGTGAAGGTTATTTTTTTTGCAGACAGGAATGATGGTACTGGTAGTCTTTTCTACGGACACAGATGCACGTCAATGCAAGTAAATCACAAGCAAAGGGTATGGAACTTTCCTAGCTGTAATGGAAGTATTATGTCAAGGAGGTAGGGACAAAATGCCACAGCTGCAAGCAGGTCTTGTTTGATAAGGAATTCATTAGCTTATGAATGTGTCCTGTCTGCAAACAGATCATAGAGGCAGAGATGTCCCAGTAGCAAGCAGATCCTTAAGAAATTTGTGAGCTAAAGAACATTTCTCGGAATGTAGCTACAAACAGATTGTATGGGTAATGATATAGGGAGTCAGTAGCATACGAAAATGCTTTAAGCAGGCCCAAAAGGAATGTAGTTTAATCCTTTGACTGTTAATCATGACTAGCAGATGACATTTTCAGTATTTTTTTTTCCAGTAAAAGAAGGCTTGACTTTACATGTGAATCGTCTGCTGGGCAAACGATTCACATGTATTGTCAAGCCTTTAAAGGAATGAAAAATATTTTAAAAAATCAGATTGTCGTCTGCTTTAGGATTTGATATAGCATTCAAAAGGTTGAGAACAGTAGTAAGCACGTTGTATGGGCAGCTGGTGGAAACTCATTCATAACACTAGTCAAGTGACATGAGGTTGTTGAGCATATCATGGCTGTGGGAAAAAACATTATGCGTAAAAGATATTGTAGTCAGTCCTTTATGTTCAGTGATGTTAAAACAGAACATAAAAGAGGGTACGTAGATACAGCCCCTGCAGAACTGCAAACCAGACTTTTTCTCTTTTTTTCACAAAAAATCCAGGTTGGCATGTCAAGTAAATTGTCACAGATTTTCTCTGAAAAAGAAGAGAAAAAAAAATGAAAATGCCGTCTCCTATGTCGAGATTTGTACTTCGAAGGGTAATAAATTACTGCCATCTTTCAAAATGGGACTACTTTTTTTAACAGGAAGTGGTTTGCCTGTATCTAAATACCTTTCTTAACGAGGGCTGAATTCACTCTCTCCTTTATGGAAAGAGTACATTTCATTTCATGCAAGAGTTACCTTCCTTGAAAGTGCAACTATTCATCTAAAATAAGTACAGGATTCTTTAACGCTTACCACTCACTGGGCTAATTCAGCAGAAGTCAGACTGATGATACTTTTCGTATTTTTCCCTAAAAACAGGTTTTGACATTTCATGCAATTTGTCTCCAATCTGTTTCCTGGGAAAATACCAATAAGAAATATTAAAAAAATGTTGTTTGCTGAAAATTTTACCCAGATTGCTAGGCGTTGAGAATAGGTTCTAGAAGAACTCTGAAGAACCAAGGAGTTTCATTTCTCTGCTGGGAACCATGAAAAAAAAACATTGTGAATTTCAGTGGTATTTTAACCCATCAAGCACTATGGAAAATTCCTGAGCAGACAATCTATTTTTGTTGAGAGAAAATAAGGCTTGACCATTACGCAAACACGCTTATACAAATACATTGCCACCTTTATCGCCGGAAAAAAATGAAAATTTTATGATGAAAACTTGCGATATTTTTCTTATTTCTGCTCAAAATATAGATTGTGGGCACCCGTTAGAACCGCCTCATCGAGGGGGTTCTAACGAGTACCCACAACCTATATTTTAGAGCAGAAATAAGAAAAATAAGGCATACCCCCTAGAAACCCCAGTTTTACTATATAAAAGTGGGGTTCAAGGGGGTCAAAATTATATAGGTGTGTTTACGTGATGCATTACAAGTGAATCATCCATGCAGAGAATCTGCAGACAATTCAACTGTAAAGTCAAGCCTTTATTTTATAAAAGGCAGAGCAGACAATTCAGTGATAATGTCGAGCCTTATTTTGAAAAATCAGAAGGAAAAAAAAAAACTTGGAAAACGCCATCCGCCTGGTTGGTCTTAAATAGTGTTTGAAGGGTTAAATTTTGTTCCAAAGAGTACATAACAAATGAACATGCATTTCCATGTAAACATTCCATGAATATATCAGAATGAAAAGATCGATCAAAAGTACATGACCTGCGGCCTCTGAAAATGTGTTTTCGGACATGTAGGTACAGCAAAGACAAAGATCAGCCTGCAGGGCTGTGCTGTCGGATTGGAGTATTTCACTTTGTGCTGTCTCCTCTCCTAGAACGCAATTGCCAAACCTATGTGTAAATCCTTAGACAAACAATATCATGATATATTTATTTGTAAATGAAAATTGCATTTGTACCTGTATTTATTAAGCCAGCCTCAGTAGCTCAGTCGGATGCGCGTCTGACTGGTGATCAGGAGGACCTGGGTTCGATACCTGCCGGAGTCGGCAACATTCTTTCGTGGAGATTGATCATGAAATCTTTTCTATGGTCATTCTCTCCCTTCCGCTTATTCAAGAAGGGCAGTTGTCAGTTTCTGATGAAAGAATGTGCACTGTACTGGTTAACCGCTTACGTATAAGCCTGTCCAGGAAAAGTGTTGAGAGGTAAACTGACCGGCTCAAAAATGACCTAAATAGTGTCGACTGGACCGTTAAACTCCAATACAAACAAAACAATCCAGTATTTATCACTGAAAAAGTACTCAGATGTTGCTGTTTGTCTAAGTCACAACATCAACTGTTACCTTATAAGCTATTTTGGTCGGTCAAATTTAGGTACCATTTACTTGTCAGTGCCCAGTTGTTCAAAACCAATGACAACATTGTTAGTTTAAGTTGTATCATTTAAACTTTAATCATGAAATCTGGCATGTACACTAATATTTTTGCAGAAAAAAATGTGAGTAGCTTTTGCAAATGTCATTTTTCCAGCAAAAATACAAAAGTATTATATTTTGAACTTGCTAGAACAGTTAACAATTTGACCACTAATGAGCTTGTTGGGCTAACATTGCTTTGAACAACCAGGCTCTGAGTATTTTGCTGAAGACTCAACTGAACCAAAGTATCTTAATACAGACTGGGCTGACTGTATTCTTACTGACAGCAGAGATAACTGGGCCGAGGTGACAAAACTAAGTCGAGCATGAAATCTGTAATGCTCATAAATATTGAAATACAATCTATGGAGGCAATTTTCTTGCTCAGGTCAGCAGAGATTGTTGTTTGTCCTGCTCATAAATTTGAAAATGCCAACAGATGTTGGCATTTTCAAATTTATGAGCAGGACAAATGTCATGCTCAAGTGAGCTGAGCATGAAAAAATGTTTATAACCTCTGGGCCAACTTTGTATTATCACCATATTCACATGTCCAAAAACATGTTTTTAGTCGCTTCATGCGTCTCAAATGGGGATTTCATCAAAAGTATAGGTAAACTATGCCAGAGATCACAAAACTTTTTTATGCCCCCGGAATCTAAGAGATTCGGGGGCATATAGTTTTTGGTCTGTCTGTCTGTTTGTCTGTCTACAAAAACCTTAACATTGGGCATAACTTTTAATAGATAGAGCTTTCATATTTCACATGTGTATACCTTATCACAAGACCTTTCCAGTGGTACCATAATGTTTGATCTCGTGACCTTGAACTTGACCTTTGACCTATTTTTTTCAAAATTTTTAAAAACATTAACATTGGCCATAACTTTCGATTGGTAAGTGATAGGGCTTTCATATTTCACATGTGCATTCCTTGTCACAAGACCTTTCTAGTGGTACCATAAATTTTGTCCTTGTGACCTTGACCGTGATGTTTGACCTACTTTTTAAAAACTTTAACATTGGCCATAACTTTCGATTGGTAAGTGGTAGGGCTTTCATATTTCACATGTGCACTCCTCACAAGACCTTTCTAGTGGTACCATAATTTTTGACCTCGTGACCTTGACTTTGACATTTGACCTACTTTTATAAACTTTAACATTGGCCATAACTTTCGATTATTAAGTAGTAGGGCTTTCATATTTCACACGTGCACTCCTTGTCACAAGACCTTTCTAGTGGTACCATAATTTTTGTCAATCCAGACCCCCCCCCCTCAAGGTCAAGGTCACTATGGCTATTTTTAGAAAAACTTTGTCATCGCTCTAGCGCCAACATTTCTTTACTGATTTCAATACAACTTCACACAAATGTTCCTTATGACAATATCTCGAGCGAGTTCGACTTTCAAGGTCATAACCTCAAGGTCAAGGTCACTGTGGCTATTTTTAGAAAAACTTTGTCATCGCTCTAGCGCCTACATTTCTTCACCAATTTCAATATAACTTCACACAAATGTTCCTTATGACAATATCTCGAGCGATTTTGGACTTTCAAGGTCAAGGTCACTGCGGCTATTTTTAGAAAAACTTTGTCATCGCTCTAGCGACTACATTTCTTCACAGATTTCAATATAACTTCACACAAATGTTCCTTATGACAATACCTCGAACGAGTTCCACTTTCAAGGTCAAGGTCACTGTGGCTATTTTTAGAAAAAACTTTGTCATTGCTCTAGCGCTTACATTTTTTCACCAATTTCAATATAACTTCACACAAATGTTCCTTATGACAATATCTCTAGCGAGTCCCACTTTCAAGGTCAAGGTCACTGTGGCTATTTTTAGAAAAACTTTGTCATCGCTCTAGCGCCTACATTTCTTCACCAATTTCAATATAACTTCACAAAAATGTTCATTATGACAATATCTCAAGCGATTTTGACTTTCAAGGTCAAGGTCACTGCGGCTATTTTTAGAAAAACTTTGTCATCGCTCTAGCGACTACATTTCTTCACAGATTTCAATATAACTTCACACAAATGTTCCTTATGACAATATCTCTAGCGAGTTCGACTTTCAAGGTCAAGGTCACTGTGGCTATTTTTAGAAAAACTTTGTCATCGCTCTAGCGCTTACATTTCTTCACTGATTTCAATATAACTTCACACAAATGTTCCTTATGACAATATCTCAAGCAATTTCGACTTTCAAGGTCAAGGTCACTGTGGATATTTTTAGAAGAAACTTTGTCATCGCTCTAGCGACTACATTTCTTCACTGATTTCAATATAACTTCACACAAACGTTCCTTATGACAATACCTCGAGCGAGTTCGACTTTCAAGGTCAAGGTCACTGTGGCTATTTTTAGAAAAACTTTGTCATTGCTCTAGTGCTTACATTTTTTCACCAATTTCAATATAATTTCACATAAATGTTCCTTATGACAATATCTCGAGCAATTTTGACTTTCAAGGGCAAGGTCACTGTGGCTATTTTTTGAAAAACTTTGCCATCGCTCTAGCACCTACATTTATTGATGGATTTTAATTGAACTTCACACAAATGTTTCTTATGATGACATCTCGAGTTGCTTTGACTTTCAAGGTCAAGGTCACTGTGGCTATTTTTAGAAAAACTTTGTCATCGCTCTACCGCTTACATTTATTAACAGATTTTAATATAACTTCACACAAAAGATGCTTATGATAATATCTTGAGCAAGATCTACTTTCGCGGTCAAGGTCACTATGGCTATTTTTAGAGAAACATTGTCATCACTCTAGTTTTACTTTGTTACCTTGATGTTTGACCTTTTTTTTTTTAAATTTAACATTGGCCATAACTTTCAATTGGTAAGTGATAGGGCTTTCATATTTCACATGTGCATACTATGTCACAAGACCTTTTCAACAATCCCATAATTTTTTACCTTGTGACCTTGACCTACTTTTTTAAGACTTGAACATTGGCCATACCTTTTGATTGCTTAGTGATACTGTTTTCATATTTAACATGCGCTGTCCGGGGGCATCAGTGTTTCACAAAAACATCTTGTTCATGCTCAAATTAGTTGAGCATGAAACTTATGATGCTCATAAACATTAAAAAAACAATCAAATGAGGCAATTTTCCTTCTCAGATAATCAGAGAATGTCTTTTTTCCTGGTCATAAATCTTGGCAATTTAAAATTTATGAGCAGGACAATGTTCATGCTCACCTGCATTGAGCATGTAGAAAGCTTTATTACCTTTGGGGCTTATATCATGTTTGTATCCTGCTGCAGGTAGTTTTTCTGCAGTGGTCAAGTCCCTGCAAAACAGGGGATAAAAATTTTAGTGATTTAATTTTTAGTCTGCTTATATGCACACTTATATAATGGCCTCTATGAGGCAATTCTAATCACCGGCTTCCCAAGTTAGAGAAAAATATTTTAATGTTCGCCAATGGCAAAGCTAAAAGACACATTTTATAGCTTGAATGCTGATTTATGTGCAGCCAGTTTTAGAAGAAAAAAAATACCGTAAAGATCCTAAAAATTTGGACATGTTGAGAACTTGCTGTAATTCTCCTAAGATTTTAACAAATTTATTTCTCAATGCAGCAATGAGTCAAAAATATGCAGTGAGAATGGCAAACAGTATAGACCCTGATCAGACTGCTCCTTCAGGATAATTCTAGAGAAGCCATCTGATCAGGATCCACACTATTTGTCATGCAGGTTGTGAATTGAACAAATATATTATATCAAGTAATTTGATTGGTTGATAGTCAGCAGTGGGAGTGGCTTAATTAATTTATGCAGTGGGATAAGGGTTAGGAAGAGCTACGATCAGACAATGACATGACATTAACTTATGTTCGCTCATAGATTTTAGTCTGTCACGGTTTAAATTTACATAGCTCCGGATAAGGAAGAGTAACAAGGAGGGTAATTAAGACATAATTTTCCTTATTTCTTATTGGAAACATATTTTATGGGTACTTGTTAGAAGCGCCTCATTGAGGTGTTTCTAACAAGTACCCACAATATATGTTTTATTGGAAAGAGGAAAAATTACCCCAAAATTATCCTTAATACTTCTACTTGGAGCTACCATGAAATGCATATCAACACAAGATGCATTTTAAGATGATTATTTCTCAGTATTTTGTCAGAACATTTTTAGCTTTTCTGAATGTAAGAACCAAAAGAGCTATCACACACTTCTCAGCTTTCATTGGTTTCGGTGATAGCAATGTTTTTATGTTAAGTATTTTTGTGATTCTCAAAAACTCTGTAGTGGATTGTATTAAGGTCGAGTAATGAGGATTATCTAAGGTTAATTTTCCGTAATTCTCTCCAGAAACCTGTGTAGTGGGTACTTGGTAGATTTGCCTCGAGGCAATTCTACCAAGTACCCACCACACAGGTTTTTGGGAAGATGTAGGAAAAATTATCCTTAAAGTATCCTCATTCCTGGGCCTTACCTGTAGCTATGGTTTTTGTTTCAGTCCTGCCAGTTTCAGTTTTTTCCAGTCCTGCCAGTGACCTTGAGATTACGATATTGAAAAATCAAAGTACTGATAGCACTGGTGGGTTGATTGTCTCTTAGTGTAGGCTGGGAAAATAGTCATGAACCCAGATTTAAGCCCGTAAATTCAACTATTTAAAGTGAACAATGTAGACCTTTATCAGACACCGCATTCTGCAGTGTTTGGTGTGGGTCTACACCATGGGTTTGCCAATGTTCCAGTATATGAGTTCAGTCAGTGTTTTACAGCCAAGCTTGTTATACAACACTCTGACCATGGCATCACAGGGAAAAGATTACCATGGCTATAAATGACCCAAAAATGAGAAGCAATGAGTACTAAGCTATTCTGTCAGACAGAAATGTGTTTTTACTTATTTATGTTTTTAGATATAAAATCTTAAGTATTGATCTCTGATTGTTTGCTACTGCCATTGATAGTTTATTCCACTGTTTTTGAGGATAAAAGATCTCCACCTTCACAAATACAGTGGATGCTCATTATCTTAAACTGCAAAGACCCGGAAGTTTTGGGTTGAAATAGCAGAACAATCTACGGTAGTTTGAGACCGGAGTTAAAATATAAATATGGACGAAAATTACAGACATCTGCATCAACATGGCCACAGATTAAGTTTGACTTATGCAGCAGTTTCAGTTGTCAATGTTTGAGGTAATGAGTTCTCTGTATGTACATGAACCATGTGAAATATTCTAACATAATGCAAATGTTTTCCAAAGAAACACTAGCATTTGTTGTAACTGAATGATGTCAATTTTTCTATGAGGCTGATATGGGATTGGATTTCATTAATATAAATTTAACACATTTTATGCTGGGAACCTTTAAACAGGACTCTGGCAAAACAGTGCGGGCCCAGATCTGAGCCTGCACTGTTTGCAGAAATTTTCAGCCATTTCCTGCATGAATTTCGAAAATAACTCAGATGGACTCCTGCTATATATATAGTGGTAGTTTCCATTCATTTCAAAATGGGTTCATGGTGGTGACATTAATTTTGTGTTAGAATGTTATTTATTTTCTGTTTGGCTTTACATAATAAGCTGCATGTAGATTTAGAAGAGCAATATTGCCATGTGTATAATGATATTAACCACGATCCTGCCAAAATGATATCAGACAGAGCAACCAAAATGTGCCATTAGTCAAAAAACATTAACCCACAAGATGCCAATCACGACAGCTGTCGTCTGCCAGTTGCTTTAAAAGTCTTTTTTTTGCAAACAGTAGGGACCCAGAACAGACTGCTCCTGTAGGAGCAGTCTGATCTGGGCCCACACTGTTTGCCTGTATGGTAAAAATATTTTAAAAAAGTTTGCTACAAGATTCAGCAGACAACATAAGCAGACGACATTTTCAGATGTTGTTTTTCTTAGCAGCTTAAGGGTTAAGAGCACAATTTGGCAATCTGTCGACCTTCAAAGCAAATCATAGTGCTACATACAATCACCAACAAATCATTAGAACAATTTTTGGCCCTAGCTCACCAGAAGATATCAAGGCCAAACAGTGTATCAATACTACTTCATTGAAACAAATAGCTTTACACCATACACCATAATCTCTTTATAACACTGTTGTTTGGATTCAAAGCAGAAACCATGTTTGTTACCCATTATACAGCCAAACAAAAATGTAAAGATTATATAGATAAAGGACCATTATGGTCATTTTTCTATATAATCTATACATTTTTGGAATCCATCTTGAAACCCTGTTACATCCAAAAATTGTGTTATACTGAACAATGTATTAAAGTTATTTCTGTGTTCCAATGCTGAATCATTGTAACAGATCATGGCACTGTTAATATCAAATCATTAGAATAAATCATTGTGTGACCAGAACAACAAATTGTCAGAACAAATCATGGCGATTAAATCATAAGAACAAATCTTTACTCTTTCAACAACAAACAGGAGGACATTGAACTCCAATAACAACCTTGAGAACAAATAAGGGCATTACCAACAGAAATGGTAAATTCTTCAAAACAAGAAATACGTTATGACACTGCATGTATTAACAGTTAAGTCAGTAGAACAAATCATGCTACTGTCAACCACATGTCACCTGAACAATTCATGGTAGTACAGCCATCATCAGCATGGCCAGTAACAAATCATCACCAGAACAATTCGTGGCAGTACATGAACACAGCACCAGCATGGCCAATAACAAATCATCACCAGAACAAATCATGGCAGTACAGCAATATATCATCTGCATTGCCAGTTACAAATCATCACCAGAACAAATCATGGCAGTACAGCGATATATCATCTGCATGGCCAGTTACAAATCATCACCAGAACAAATCATGGCACTAATGACAAATCATCTGAAAATCAAAATTTCATGGGAACAAATTGGTTTGATCTTCCATTTTTGTATTTTATTTTATATCCTGAAGATCACCCAACCCTCATAAATGATATTTTATATGATTAGAGCCAATTTATGAGAAAAAAATGTCATTAGCACATACAGTGAAACGATGGCTTGAACATCTATGGCTCGGTTACCACGGGTCTTTCAAACTTATCCCTAGGAAAAAAATTCCATATCTGCAGATATAAATATATTTGGGGTAATTATTTGATCTCGAAAATGTGTTGTGTGTGCTCATTAGAATAACCTCTACCATTTTAAAGAGTACACACAACATACATTTATTTTGAAAAAAAAATGTAAAGATGTCCATATTATGCCTCTTGACCTAGCACTAAGATCAACCGCCGGTGGTTGGAACTACCCCTGTCTTGAACAAATTTTTATGGGTCCAAAGGTGTTCGAGCCATTGAAGTTCGACTGTATGTATCCAGTAAAGGCTATGCTGAGATAGCATGTGTGTTCACACACAGCAAAGACTGTGCTGTTCAAATACAGCATACTTTTACCTTCACATACAGCAAGCATTTTGCTGTTCAGATACAGTATAGACTTCACTGCTCACATGCAGCATAGAATTTGCTGTTCATATATAGCATAAAATTTACTGTTCACATACAGCATAGACTTCACTGTTCATAGATAACATAGCCTTTGCTGTTCACATACAGTATAGACTTTGCCATTCATATACAGCATAGACTTTGCTGTTCATATTCAGCATAGCCTTTGCTGTTCACATACAGCATAGACTTTGCTGTTCATATACAGCCTAGACTTTGCTGTTCATATACAGCCTAGACTTTGCTGTTCACATACAGCATAGACTTTGCTGTTCATATACAGCCTAGACTTTGCTGTTCATATACAGCCTAGACTTTGCTGTTCACATACAGCACAGACTTTGCTGTTCATATACAGCATAGACTTTGCTGTTCATATACAGCCTAGACTTTGCTGTTCATATACAGCCTAGACTTTGCTGTTCACATACAGCATAGTCTTGACAGTTCATATACAGCATAGACTTTTTGTTCACATACAGCATAGACTTTGCTGTTCATATACAACATAGCCTTTGCTGTTCACATACAGCATAGACTTTGCTGATCATATACAGCATAGACTTTGCTGTTTACATACAGCATAGACTGTGCTATCCACATACAGCTTGAAACATGTTACCTCTCTGAATAAACAGCGACATCATATAGGGCCACTGGGTAACAGTGATGTTATGATAAATAGGAAAAAATGCTATGTGCATGGGCATATTGAGTCAAAACCTGTCTTAAGCAAGCACCAACACAAAAAACAAAATGTGTTGCTTCATTCAAGTACACATATTTTGATACTTGATTGCCTTTGAAGGTTACAACAACAAAACTGACCTTTGAATACAGATGTTTGTTTAACAAAGGTGATGTAAACTGTTGCCTAACTAGCACAGGCTTTGCTTTTGATATGCCATTAATTTGAGCCATGTCATGATAAAACCTGTTTTTGCCATTTGTGAACAAAGTTACAGATCAAGACTGCAGCTACACAGTCTTAACAGCACCATTTTGTTCACTGCTTACATAGTAAGGTACATGTACTTCTAGATTCTATATAAAAATTCAAGGCTCTTGCTAGCTTGTGTATGTTAGAAGGTCCGTTGTGTATTATCTGTTTGAAACTCCCAATGACAGATTTTCTCATGTCTGGGCTTATTTAACCCTTTCAGTCACATATAAATGTGATCTTGCGCAAATATTTCCTGTTTTAACATAGTAATGTTAGTTAACACATATCCTGCTGAACATGACAACCCCTACTTTGCAAACAGTGTAGATCCAGAAGCCATCTGATCAGGATCTACACTGTTTGTCATGCAATTTGTGAATTGAACAAATACATTATATTAAGTAATTTGATGAGTGGATAGTCAGAAATGGTTGTGGCAATATTAATCTATTCAGCAGGATAGGGTTAAATCAGTCACTCATATGCTTTGTATTATTATTTTTTTTTGCTCTGAACCAAGTGCGGGGGACCAGATGTATGGAAATTATGTTACATTCTATACATGCATGTTAATGCAAAATAAATATTCTTGTCACTTCATTCTAGGTTGTGTATATAATTACGAGCATGACTGTTTATGAAAATGAATGGGTGTGAGTGGTGTTTTGCCATTATATCGAGGGAGTCAACTTCCTGTTCACTGAACTCTCTTAACCCTTAACTTGCTGAATATTCAGTTTAGCTACACAAATTTCTGACTTTGAACCAATCAGATTACTTCATGTAATTACAAATCCATAAACTTCATGTCAAACAGTGTAGATTCTGATCAGATGGCTTCTTCAGAAGCCATCTGATCTGGATCTACACTGTTTCCAAAGATAGGGGTTGTCGTGAAGAGCATGATAAGTGTTAAAAATCAGTCTTCTCTTAAAGGAAAGAATTTGCTTCTATGGAGCAATTTCTTTCAAGAGCAGACCCCTATAATTAAGGGAGATAAGAATAATTTTGAAAGTTGTCACCCCTCAAGTTGTATCCATTTGAAGCTTCATTTAACCCTTAAGCTGCCGAGAAAAACATCAGAAAATGTCGTCTGCTTATGTGGTCTGCTGAATCATCTTGAAAACTTTTTAAAAAATTTTGGCATACAGGTAAACTGTAGGCCCAGTTCAGACTGCTCCAATAGGAGCATTCTGTAAGCAGTCTGATCTGGACCTACAATGTTTGCAAAAAGAATTACTTTTAAGGTAACAGGCAGACGGCAAAGCAGATGACAATTGTCATGATTGGCATTTTATGGGTTAACCATTCTTACACAAAATCGGAGACCATAAAATAGTATCTGTGGGTACTTCCAAGTGAAAGTAACCTGTTTTTAACCCTTGTCCTGCTGATCCCGGATATGTCTTATCTTTCAAACAATGAAGATCCAGATCAGATGGCTTCTGAAGAAGCCATCTGATCAGGATCTACATTGTTTGTCATTCAGTTTTATGAATTTGTTGCAATAATTTGCATCAGGTAATCTGATTGGTTGATAATCGGTAGTGGGTGTGGCATATATGAATATTCAGCAGGACAAGGGTTAATATGAGGCCAATTTCCCTTGTCACATGACCACACTCATATGAACAATGCTTGTTTTAGGGTTGTGTAGTATAATCTGAAGTAAAATGTTGTAATTTTCATGAGTAGGGTGCAGGCACCCTCAAGATGTTGATATTGTTATCATAGATTATCTCCTTATATGTTTGTTAGCTTTATGCTGCCTATGCCTAGCTTGTTCAGAGCCCAGTTAGCTTAGCAAACTTGTTTATGGTTAAAACGTTTTGGTTTGGTTCAGAAATATACTGCACAGTCAACACTATTTTGGGCTGTGTATCAAGGCCCCACTTTTATGCATAAGTGGTTAGCCAGTACAATGCACATTCATTTATCAGAATTCTTGACTAACCATAGAAAATATTTCACGATCAGTCTTGCTGAACCAGTAGGGATTAAACCAGTGAGCTGATCACCAATGGCATGCAAGTGGTAGGACAGTGTTGACAGGTATTTTTGCTGAAAAATATGAGTAGCTTTTGCATTTGCAAAAGCTACTCATTTTTCACCAAAAATGTTGTTTTTGGCCACACTGAATTGTTGAAGTATGTTATTAACATAGGGTTACTAACAACTTAGTTAATTAGCTTTGAACAACTGAGCTCTGCCTTCTAGCTTTTTTGGTGTTTAGATAAGGGGTCATGGTTTAGGATCATTCCATATCAAAAGATAAAATGGCTATTCCGTGTGAGCTGGTACCCATGAACTTCTCTATAACACTGTTCATTATAGCATGTGTTTGAGTATTGCTGATTTTAACCCTAAATATGCAGCAAAAAACTGCATCTGAAATGTCATCTGCTACGGTTTCTCGCAAAGTTTTTAAACCTAATTTTGCATACAGGCAAACAGTATGGACCCTGATCAGACTGCTCCTAAAGGAGCAGTCTGATCTGAGTCCACACTTTTTGCAACAATGACTTTTAAAGGAACTAGCAGATGACAAAGCAGACAACAATTGTTGTGATTGGCATCTTAAGGGTTAAAGTGGGGGTCCCAGAAATGTTGATCTAAACAAAAGTGTGTAGACTATACCGAAATATGGCCATCAGTGATGATTTTTGTAGCCACTCCTTTTAGCAAGTGGCCGACTAGCTTGCCGTTTTCTCATTCACTACAAGAAATATATGTATCCGACCCACACACGAGTACTGGTAAACCAGTTAGAGGATCTAAGCCTGCCCAGGCAAAGCGGTGTGAGTGTCGGACCGTGCATGGTTATAAACCCTACTGGTTTCATTGGGCTACAGGGCATGAGATGTCATTTCATCTCAGTGTCGGGTAAAAGTCCAACAAAATTGGAAGCAACGTCTCCAAAATGACCTTTAAAGTGTTGACGGTGATGTTAAACCTCAAATCAAACAAACAAAACAGATGTTGTGGATATTTGTTATTTGGAGAAGCGTCTCAACTGGATCTAAAGATTTGTTCCAGTTAAATTTTCGTTATAACGTGTTTTGTCATTATATCGAATGTCGTTATAAAGAGGGTTGACTGTATTGGCAGTGGCACATCTTGGCAAAGTTCAATTAGCCTGAAAACCTGTAAACTACATCTAAACTTCTATACAAAACAGCCAGCCTCGGTAGCTCAGCCCAATGCGCGTCTGACTGGTGACCAAGAGGATGTGGATTCGCTACCTGCCGGGTTCGCAACATTCTTTCATGGAGATAGATCATGAAATCTTTTCTACGGTCATTCTCTCCCTTCTGCTGAATCAAGAAGGGCAGTTGTCAGTTTCTGGCGAAAGAATGTGCACTGTTCTGGTTAACCTCTTACGTACGAGTATAAGCCTGCCCAGGAAAGTGTGGATAGGTAAACTGACCAGCTCAAAAATGACCTAAATAATGTTGACTGTTCCATTAAACTCCAATACAAACAAAAATCTATACAACTCAGTTTATTATAACATGCATTTTGCTATAACATGGTTTAAAGATGGATCCTCACAGAGAAAAATGACAATATATGGTCATTTTCCTGCATAATCTCCTAATTTTTGTTTCGAGGGGTTGTTAAACTAATATGGTTTCTTCTTTGGACCTTAACCCTTATCTTGCTGAATATTCATTTAAGCCACACCCATTTCTGTTTATCAACCAATCAAATTACTCGATGTAATTTATTGCTACAAATTCATAAAATGAATGCCAAACAGTGTAGATCCTGATCAGATGGCTTCTTCAGAAGCCATCGGATCTGGATCTACACTGTTTGCAAAGATAGGGGTTGTCGTGAACAGCAAGATAAGGGTTAACAATAGTGTTATAAAGAAGTTGTGGTGTATTTGTAGTATGAATGCAACAGGATCCTTGGATGATCAGTGATCCTTGTGAACTGATCAGACTGTATTATGTGAAAACTAATCTGAGTCTACCGGTTCCCCCAGACATCTTTTGGGTGTGCTGGGGGTCAACTTCTGTGTCCAGGTTTTTGTAACCCTTTTCAACCTGTATTTCTGAAGTGGACTCTTCCAGTTTTAAATTCAGACATGTCTATTCTTGTAAATAGGGGGTTTTAATTGTCAATAATTATGCCCTGGGTGGCAAGCAGTGTAGATCCTGATGTGACGACTCATAATGAGCCATCTCATCAGGACCTACAGTGTGCATAGGTACCTGTACTGGGCTGCAGTGTCGAAAGGGTTTATGAATTGGTTAGGGGTCAGACATTTGATGCTTAATCAAGATTTCAACTTTACATACACTGGTATTTTTGCTGAAAAAAAAAGTGACAAGCTTTTGAAATGCTCACATTTTTTAGCAAAAACACTAGTGTACTTACAGTGTTCAATAAAGGAAATTTTATGTCATATTAATGCTTCATTAGCATTGAACAACTTTGCCCAGGCCTCAAGGTTATAAAACTTTTTTCATGCTCAACTCACTTGAGCATGAAATTTGTTCTGCTCACAAATTTTAAAATGCCAACAATTGTTGGCATTTTAACATTTGTGAGCAGGACTGATAACATTCTCTGCTATCTGAGAAAGAAAAATCGCTCAACTTCTTAGTATGTTAATTTTTATGAGCATCACAAGTTTCCTGCTCAGCTGAGTTGAGCATGAAAAAAGTTTTATAACCTTGGGGCATGATCTGTTTGAAAATTGGCATTAACCTCTTAGATACCAAGAAAAAAATGTATTTGAAAATCCCATCTGTTTATGTCATCCGCTGCTCTTCTTGCAAACTTTTTAACAATATTTTTTTATACAGGCAAAGTGTGGACCCTGACGGAGCAGTCTGATCTGTGTCAACACTGCTTGCAACAATGACTTTTAAAGTAACCAGCAGACAACATAGCAGATGACAATTGTTGTGATCGGCATGTTTAGGGTTAACCGTTGAATGTGTTAAGTCATTGGCTGACATTTATTCTCTCAGATATTATTCAAGATACCGTGTTCAACTTTGTGCAATCTAAGGCAACTTTGGCCAAACAATGACTGCCATATTTCAAATTTACTTTACAATCCTTTGTCAAACAACTCACAGTCTTTAATGCCTAGTGTCCCATAAAACACACACTGTTTATCTTTTCCAATTTTTAGAGTAATATTAACCAATTTTAAAATGGGTTAATTACAATGGCAAACAGTGCAGGTCCAGTTCAGATGCCGCAGAGTGCAGTCTTATATGGACGTCCACTATTTGTAAAATAAAACTCCATTTTCTAGTAAATTTCTAAAAATAACTTTGACACCCCTAAATTTTGAAATGGACTGCTGCTATATGAGTCTACAATGCGGAAGATTCTATTCACTGCAAAGTGGGTTAACTAATGGTAGCTCAGGGGCCAGTTGTTCAAAGCATCGTTAGCTTAACGAGCTCATTAGTGGTCATATTGTTAACTGTTCTAGCATTTTTGCTGAAAAAATGTTAGCAGCTTTCGCATCTGCAAAAGCTGCTCACATTTTTTCAGCAAAAATATTAGCATATTTGCCATATTTAATGATCAAAGTTTTAACGATACGTTAACTAACGACGTTGTTAGTTTTGAACAACTGACCCCAGGTTGTTACCATATCCTGAATATCTGGAACCATACGTTCCAAAATTTGAACAAGTACAAATAACTCCCTGATTTTGTGTCTGAAAATAGTTTGGAGAGTGGCAAATGTTGTATACCCTGATGAGATGCCACATTCTGGGGCATCTCATCTGGGTCTACAGTTTGCTCCTGCCTGTCTGTCCAATGACGTACGGTAAATATGGTACTACATGTAATTTACTCTCTGCACTACTCAAACAGGGAAGTTTGTGTATTTATTTGGAGTTAAACAAGGCCCAGTCAACTATTTAGACCATATCAGTACAGGGCAGGCTTCATACACTTCATACTTTTTAAGTTCTGTGATGTATTCTTTGCTTCCAAAGGATAACCCTTTTATAGAACACATTTCATGTAAGTAATTAACCAGCACAGTGCACACGCCTTTGCCAGATACTGACAACAGCTCTTCTTGAATCAGTGGAAGGGAGAGAATGACCCTAGAAAAATTTTAATGATCACTCTCCATGAAAGGATGTTGCCAACTGTGGCTGGTATCAAACCCGCACAGCCTGATCACCAGTCAGACATGCATCCGACTGAGCTACCTAGGCCGGCTAGCGATTACAGGAAAGAACTTATTTCAGATAGATACGAGTGAGTTCTTCCTTGTACAAACATTTGTTTGATGGGAAGGAATTCAGATGTCTGGAAAACATATTCTTTTTGCTGAAGTACTCTCCCTTAGTAACAGGACATCAAAAACGTTTTCGATTTGCAAGAAATATGCTGCACTGTTTACCAATGTTCCATGTTTGGGATGCTAGGCATATATGGGTTGAGATATAATTGTTGGAGAAAAAAAATTCTGTAGCTTAGAACATACCCTCATTTGAGAAAATATCAGTGATTTAACCCTTTTTCAGTAAGCTACACTCCTCCCTGATTTCGGCCATTTGTGTTGCATGATTTCAATTTTTACCATGGATTCAGAAGCCAATTGGAAAACAGTATAAATCCTGATCAGCTGGCTTCTGAGAAGCCAGCTGATCTGGATCTGTACTGTTTTCAAAAACGGATATATCTGGGTTCAGCATGGTAACATATATTACATGATTTTCACATCACCAAAGCAACACCATAAGCTCCAAAGAACTGGGTCCAGAATATCACATTTGATTATTAAAATACTCCTTTTAGCTAAATCTTGGATGCTTTATAAATTGCATATTCTGCTAGGTTGGAAATAGAAAAAACAACAAACATGCTATTTATTTATATCTTTATGTATATATATTTTTACTGCGGTCTCTGTTGTTATGTTTATTTTACATCATTTCATACATGGTTGTTTTTTACCATTGTAACATAAAATTCTATCTGTTGTTGATTGTACATGTGAACCGATTTATAACACTATTCATTATAGCACTGTTGTGGATATAAGACCTGATGAATCCCCAAAAAATGAGGAATATATTGACATAAATTACCATGTATGTTTTGTTATAAAAAAAGTGTATAAATTGCATAGAAAAAGGACCAAAAAGTATTCATTTTTCTATACAGTGTATACATTTTGTATATTAATATATTTTTACAAAAATGTATTATGTAGAAAAATGATTCATGTATGGTCATTTTCTATTTAACCTTATTTCTAGGCTAATTCAGCAGACGACAATTGTTGATATTTTTCTTATTTTTCTAGAAAACAGGATTTGACATCTCATGCAAATTGTCTCCTATGGAGACAATTTGCATGAAATGTCCAATCCTGTTTTCTGGGAAAATACTTCAAAATGTTGTCTGCTGTGAAAAAAAATACCCAGAATGCAGTGTCAATTCATACATTTCTCCACCAATGTCAGTTTTGTATGGACAGTCAAACTTCAATGGCTCAAACCATGTGGGACCATAAAAAGTTGTTGCAAGAAAGTGGTAGTTCAAGACGGGTAGTTTGTGCCACCGAGTGTTACTCATTGTGTCAGGCCAGGAGGCATAACAGGAATAGTTTTAGTATATCATTTTGTTGTTCTATAAAATAAAGGGGGTGGTTGGGTAAGGCAAAGGTGACATATATCTTACACCACTGGGGCATCCAACTGGCAAGGCCTGCTGTCCCTGCAGCAGGTGGGGGGGGGGGGAGGGGGGTTGGGTTATGAAGGGTATTGTTATTTTTCTGTTTCTACACTTCCATTCATTTTCGTCTTTCTCCCCTGTCCCTCACTTTCATCTCCCTTACTACCTCTTTTCTCCCTTTCTCTGGAGATGACACAAAATGACCCACAAGCGTTGATGTGTCATTAAACAATCAAACCATCAATCTACAAAATAGAAGTATCTTGTGTGTACTCATTAAGAATTGCCTCTAGAACGGGTTCCACTCAGCCATTGTAAATAAGCGATTGATGTTTGAGCCATTGAAGATTGACTGTAATCTATACATGAGCCCCGCCAAGCGAATTTGTGTCTTCAAGCATTCCGTCATGACAAATTTTAACTGCGCATACCCAGCCATTCAGAGGGGCCAGGGATATGGCTTTCTGTCTGAAGGTTCCTCTTGATTCGCTGCTCGCATAGGCGATAAGTACCAAAATCGCTTGACGGGGCCCACATTGTCTATTAAGGTACAGCACAGTTCATTTTAACTAAGATGTATTTAGGCTTGAACGCCCAGCAGTAGTGTTATAAAGAGGTTTTGGTGTCTGTGAACTATGGTTCATGAGAAAACCTATTGAAAGCAATTGGCAAAGAAGAAGCATAATGTGAGACCCGTCATATGGCTATGTCAAGATGCAACCCCCTTTCACAACCAAACTAAATGAACTTTTAGCACTCTCCAGGCTAATTCAGCAGACGACAAAGTGTTGATATTTTCCTTATTTTAAAAAAAACAACAAAAAAACAGGACCTGACATCTCATGCAAATTGTCTCCATATTGCATGAGATTTCAAATCCTGTTTTCTGGGAAAATTAGAAAAATATTTCAAAATGTCGTCTGCTACTAAAAATACCCAGCATGCAGCATGTTAAAAGTGTAACAGCTCACCAGGACCCACATGTAAACTGTTCAGCATTCTATTTCTGACTGTGGTAAAAATATCCCTTTCAGAATAGCTAATATTTTGATGAAAAAAAGGTGGTAAGATGATTGTTTATTGATACTTTTGTTTTTTACAGGTTCTCTCATGACTTGGTTCAAATACATTATGTTCTAGTCAGACATGTCTTTAATTAGAAAATATACTAATAAAAATATATAAAAGAGAACAATAAATACCAGGAGGAATAAATTTGCTGTATGTTTTGTATTTTGCTTCCAAAATTGTGAAATGAACACATTGTCCAGCACTTATGTCCAGCTTTTCTGGTGAGGCGAACATGTTGTGTATTTTACATTACTGGGGTGTGCAGCTGATGTTTGCTTATAGTTGGACAAGGCCTGCAGTCCTTGTTATTTCTTCCTCTTTCTCCCCTATGTGTCTCTTTCGTCTCCTGTACTATGTCTTCCATCTCTTTTCTCCCTTTTTCTGGGAGACAACACAAAATGACCCACATGGGTTGGTGTGTCGTTAAATCCCAATACAATCAAAAACCAGCTTTTCTGCAACAAGTTAGACTTTTGGAATCGTGAATTCATGTTTGAATTTATCTGTAAAGTGGACCATTGTTGTAATCATAGATTTTTTTCCCTAACATTTTTGCTTGTTTTTGTTTGCCTCGTCAATTGGTGTCCACTTGTTCTGTTGTGGTTTAAGGTCAAGAATATGTAAAGTTAGCGCATTCTGACCAGCAACGTCAATGGATAACAAACAAATAACGTCTTCATCCATGCTGGTAAAATGATAAAATTCTCCAGTCTTTGTCATGATGCAATGAATTTATTTATCTATTCACTTTAACGGGCCTCAGTGGCCGAGTGGATAAGAGCACTGACTGTTACTGTGGTTCCAGTCTGGCTCGGGTCACATCAGGCACCAAGGGGCCTCTAGCACCAGAAGCAAGTGCGCTAACCACTGGACTATCACTCTTCAACAAATGTGTATTTGAAACCAATAGCTATTAAGGATTATGCAACCTTTGGTCTGTGAAACAGAAACCATGTTAGTTCAGCAAATGTGTTATATCCAAACAAAAATCTATACATTATGTAGAAAAATGACCATATGTGGTCATGTTTCTATATAATCTATACATTTTAGGATCTTTAAACTGTATTTTATCCAAAATTGTGTTACAATTACTAGTGTTATACAGAGAAATATGTGTGTATAGATGAATAAATACTTGTCAATAAATTAGCAAAACTATAACTAACTGAATACAGTTAACAGATGAGGTAGCATTTGTATCAACATGATTGTTTTGGTGTCAACAAGTAAATCATCATTGTCTTGGTATGAGCAAGCCACTCTATGACATAATATATGTTGCACCACATATTTATATTATTTCATAAGCTAATGCATTCAGATAAATGAGAACATCTCGGTTTTAAGTTTCTTGAACCAATCCTTAAGTAATCAGCAGCTTTACTTCTGAAACTAGGTGAATCATACCTCAAAATTAATAAAGATAAACGTTTATCTTATTTTTGGCATTTAATCTAATATGACTTCAGGAACCAGCTTAAATCCAAACAAAAATGCAAAGATTACATGTATATAGAAAAATGACTATTTATAATCATTTCTCTTTATGGGCCCCGTCAAGCGATTTTGGTACTTATCGCCTATGCGAGCAGCGAAGGTTCAGGCGAGACTGCGCAGATGCGCAGTCTCGCCAGAACCTTCGCTGCTCGCTCATACAAGCAGTGAATCAAGAGGAACCTTCAGACAGAAAGCCATATCCCTGGCCCCTCTGAATGGCTGGGCATGCGCAGTTAAAATTTGTCATGACGGAATGCTCGAAGACACAAATTCCCTTGGCGGGGCTCATATAATCTTATGTATTTTTGGTTCTATCCTTAAACTGTTGTTATACCTAAATGGGGGCTCTAGATAAGAGGGAGTAAAGGGTATTTCACAGCACTGAATTCTTGAAAATCAGCATTGAAATTAAATTTGAGGGGGATAAAATACTCTGTGAATTTTTATCTTTTGGTGCTAAAATCAATTTTAGGGGGTACAAATTTTCTGTGAACTTAACATCTTTGAACATCATATCGTTTCTTTTGTCAGCAGTAGCAGTATACTAATAATCCCCATTAAAGCACTGATGACAAATTTATGCATTCTAGGTTTTGCTGTTGTTTTTCAGAGACAATAAAGCTTGACATTTCATTTGAATTGTCTGCTTAGCAGACTATTCACATGAAATGCCAAGCCTCATTTTCTCTGAAAACAATAACAAAAAAAAATAAAAAAAAAAATAGAATTTTGTATGCTACACATATGCTTAGTTCTTAAAGAGTTAAGCTTTTAAGTATTAAGCTCTAAAGCAACTCATCGTACCAGAATCTTATCGAGACCACTGTCTAAAACCGTTTTATAACAAACAGTATTATAATGAGGTTAATCATTTGATGCCGCGTCTGAGAATGTAATAACGCTACGCAATAAATTTGATAATCCACTAGTGGATTAAATATGCAAGTTAGTTAAATATGCCCTGTAATGTTTCGCGTATGACATCCTAAACAATACCGCTTTTACTAATGGTGGAGCATTGACATTTCTGTTAAAAATCATGAATTAAATGTGTTTTATATGTCATATGGTAAATAGAATCTTACATTCATGTTCATGTATTATCGAGTTTATTAAACTTGTTGAGGAAAAGGGATAAATACTTGGCAAAGCCTGACATTTTATCCCTTTACCTTAACGAGCTTAATAAATTCCGAGCATTATTCCTTTTGCTCAACAAGTTTAATAAAAATCATTAATACAAGTCAATGAACACTCGTATCAGATCTAGTTACACATAATATGAACAGCATGTTACCTTTTCTTACTAACTGAAGTTCACATCATATATATAGGCCATGCTAAGCAAAAAGGGCTCTTTAACCCATTTAATACCAGAAACCCCAAAACGGGTACCCTGGTAAACAGTGCAGGCCCAGATCAGACGCCGCAGAGTGCTGCGTCTGATCAGGGCCTACACTATTTGCAAAAAGTTCAGCCATTTTCCAAATCAATTTTGAAGAAAACACAACCTGACACCCCTAAATTTTGAAATGGACTCCTGCTATATATAAGGAGGAAGATTCCATCTGGTACTAAAAGGGTTGAGCATGCACCCTCTGTGAAGACAAAATCCTACCTGCTATCAGAAACTGTCCTCCCTGTCTTCACTGAGTCAACAGACATCTTAAGGGGAATGGGAACACCTGGCAGATTTTTCTGCCATTTTTCAAAGGGAGACAACTTTCGGGACTTCCTGTTTGCTTTTCTATAAGCCCTGTCCCACTGAAAAGGGGGTCTACCCTTAAAGGAAAGAATTTGCTCCTCAGGAGCAAATCATTTTCTTTAAGACTTGACCCCTATTGACATGGGAGACAAAAATACTTTTGCAGGAGTTGCCTCCCCTGAAGGTTTATCCATTCCCGAAATAGCACACAGCCAAGTGTCTAATCAGCCTGCAAGGACATCCAGCCTGAACACAGTCTTCACTGTGCATGCAAGCTTGAAGACATCTTATTCACATGATGCAGCCCATAACAAACGCGCACACCACAACCTCTTTATAACACTATTGCTGGGGTCCAATGCAGTGTTAGTTAAACAACTGTTTACTATATCCAAATAAAAATGTATAGATTATAAAGAAAAATGACCATTTATGGTCATTTTCCCATATAATCTATACATTCTTGGGATCCATCTAGAAACTGTGTTATATCCAAAATGGTGTTATAACGAACCATGTTATACTGAGGTTGTGGTGTCCTTGTAAGATGATTGGTAGCACATCAACATTTCTGTATAATTCTGAGAAGATGAGCCTATGAAACAATTAGGGCTGACTATCGATGCCAATTTTGACTATCGTGATAGTATTGCTATCGTGGAAACTACTATCACGATACTATCACTATCGTGGCATACTATCACGATACTATCGTGATACTATCGGGAACACTTATAAATGATTCATAGATGTTATATCACTCACATAAAATGGCTAAGAGTGACAGAACGAGTTAGGAAAATTCCAATGGCCTAAAATTGTATGTTTATTGTGTGTTTCAATATCAGCATTCATTCCCTCGGGGCTATTCCAGAAAAAAACATCATGGGGAGACGGCTCTTTATATATATCCCCACCACCGCCTAAAAATAGTTTGCTGCTTCCAGTATATATGCCTGTAAGTGATGGTTATCATAGCTTTAATACCTTTGCAGTGTTTGAGATTTTCTGCTTGTGAAAACTGACACATGCTGATCGTTCTTCGATTCTTTGATGTTTGCCGCCTGTGTTAAATTAATCTGTGGATTCAGTTAATTAGGTAACCCGATTATTACATAGTATTATGTAATCACAGCACGCTATTTTAGCACCTCTTTAAGGGCGACATGAATCTAACAAACTGCATTAAAACTTGAACTTACATATTTTTTATTTGAAGTTAGCATCAAAAGCTAGACTATCAAAATAGAAGTAAAGCAATTATCAAGTCGGTTTTGCTATTTAGCAATATGTACAGGGCTTGACCTAGGCTCTTTGACTCTGTGGACATTTAGTCCTTGCACAAAAGACAGCTAAGACAAGCAGCAATAATAAAACAAAGTTTTCATGTAATGAAATTTGGCCGTTTCGACATGTTGTTTTTTCTGGAATATCCCTCTATTATAATACAAAGACAACCAAAAATAGAATCAGAAAGACCCACGAAAAATAAAAACGCCAATTTGTCCCAGGTTGTCCAGTGTTCACCATCAAAACGTCCAGAATCACCTTAAGAAAGTACTTGATAGACAGAGACCTAAGGCCTCGCGCTGCACGTTTTTTCCCCCTACAGGATGACGACAGGAAAATAAAACTTTGTCTGCTTAAATATTCCCCCAAGAATTCAATCCCAATCGGTCAGGCCAGCCGACTGATGACATCATCATTGATGCATTTGTGCATACTTACCGACTTATCTGAGTCTATCATGTACTCGCATGCACATTCTGTGCATTTTTCGAGAAATGCATTTCTAATGAGACCACAAAAGTGCGGTTTAATAGTCTGGTCCTTATGCGCAAAAAGAGTCACATATACAACAAGTTAAACTGCATTATACCGTCATTTATTACGCATTTATTTACCTATATGAATAAGTCAGCACACAGCAAAAACAAACATTTCTTCATACAAAAGATCAGCTTGTGCATCTTGCAAATGTCTTCGAAACTGAACAGGGAAATGGCGTTTGTCCCAGGAGTTATACTACGCAAGGATAGTACAAACAGCAAACATTTATATGACTGCGCAGGCTGATCTGAGCCTTCACATGTCGCACAGGTTTCACTGTCATGTTTTCAAAAAGTTGCATGCAACAAACGCGTGATCAAACTATCATTGACGTTTTGTTATTGAAAAACGCGGGAAAATTTCTGACTGCCTCAACTGCACGTGCAAAAATGACGGCGGGAAATTCATCGCCGCGAGAAATTCACCACACGGCAAAAAACTATGATACACATGTGCGACCAGCGAAGACTCAGATCATCATGCACATATGTGAAGGCTTATCAGTCTGTCCTGATTACAGCTGAATGGATTTCCTAAGCAAAAATACTTGCGTAATTACACAACAGTACAGGTATATTTTCAAAGTATATTCAAGAAAAATACAAAAACAATCGAAACTATCGATAGTTGAGTGACCTATCGGCGATAGCTATCGATAGTCCAAAGTACTATCGATGCATTGCTATCGAGGCAGTCCCTATCGCGATGCATCGAACTATCGATGCATCGTTACACCCCTAGAAACAATAAGTATAAAGCTTGCTGGAATGGTGCCCTCGGTTTAAGTCTTTCTACTAAAAAATGCATCAAGTTTTCCTTGTGAAGGAGATATTTTCGATTTTTTACTAGTCCTGTTGTCAGAACCTAATGATTTTCGTTTTCCAGTGTTACCACTGATCACTGGTGAAGTCACAGTATTTATATCTTTCTGTAAATCCATGGCAAAATGGAAGTCCATGTGTTCTGGCATATCCCACACTGTAATGGGTTTCCTGCATTTTTCACAAGGGAGATAATCCTCTGGAGCAAAAGTTTGCACAGTCTCTTTTTTGGTATCTCCATCATTAATCATGTCAGTATTCAGACAAGCAGTTTTTACAAATGGTGGTCCTGTATTTGTTTCAATACTATAAATGTGATCTATATTGGAATCACTCACTTTAGTCTTACTAAAGCTAGACTGATCTACATCTCTTGTATTTTCATTTGGCATGCATAAATTTCTATCATTATGTTTTTCTCCTTCACAACTTGAAAGTGCTGTTGCCTTATCAGTACTGCCTTTATCTGACAGATGTGTATATGTAGACAGGTCATTTGGCTTGTCACTATCACTATCAGAAGACTCTACAAGACAAAAGTCAACCATTTGTGTATTACAATCGCTTGATTCTTCATCCATAGTTTCATCACCTATACTGATATCACTGAAGCAAGATTCACGCATTTTGGATGTAAGGAAATATTCAATTTTATTATTATTATGTCTCTTACTTGTGGATGAAGTTGCTGTACTGCATTGATAGTCTTTTTGTAAACTATGTACGTCACTGGTGCAGGCATTATTGAAATTTTCTGTTTCCTTGGATTTGAAGAAAGAAGCTATAGATTTCTTATTCTTTTTCTGTATGTCTGATTCTACTACTTCAGAGTCATTCTGATCTTCAGAATTCAAATCAACTCCTGTTGTACATGTATCTGATCTCTGAACTTGACTAAAAAATGACTGGATGGTTCCTTTCTTTACCCTGGGTGTTATTTCAATATCACTGTCACTGTCATTTAATCCAGTCACAGTTTCAGTTGCTCTCGTCTTGTTTACAGGGCATTTCGCAAACATGGCTTCTATGTTGGAGCCACAACTGCTTGAATCGTCCTGAAACTTCCCTGCTGACAGTCCCAGATATGTAATAGATGGGGAGCTGAAATAAAAGTCAGGGTCCAATCGTTCAAAATTTAACCCATTGTATACAAGCGGACTCTTCCATTGCTATATGTTGGACAAGTCCATTTGTCATATAAGGGGTGGCAGGCCTATTTTTACATTTTTATTTAATTTTTGACGGAAAATTCTGTTAGCAAATAGTGCAGGCCCAGATCAGACGCCACATTCTGCGGTCTCTGGTCTGGGCCTGCACTGTTGCCAAGATACCCCTTTAGGGGTTTCCTGCATACAATGGGTTAATATGGCAAATAAGCTTATATTTTTGCTGCAAAATATGTGAGTAGCTTTTGTAGTTGCAAAAACTACTCACATTTTATTCAACAAAAAACAAAACCTCAAAAAAACTGAGTATTATATATTGTACTTGCTGGAATAGTTTATGATTTGACCACTTACACAAACATGTTAAGCTAACAAGGCTTTGAACCACTTGGCCCAGATCAGGTGAACCAGAACTGGAATATTTTTCATTGCTAAGAGAACAGAAATCATAGCTCTAGGTAAGAGTAAGTAACAAGAATAATTAAATGAAGGATTTTTCATTTAAACCTGTGCTGTGGGTACTTGCTAGAAGCTCCTTGTTACTTGTTGTGGGTACTTGTTAGAAGCTCCTTGTTAGATGCTCCTAGAAGCACTGGGCCCAGTTGTTCAAAGCCTCATTAGCTTTAAGAGCTTGTTAGTGGTCAAATTGTTAACTATTCTAGTAAGTTTAATACCTAAAATTTTGTTGTTGTTTTTTTTGCTGAAAAAATATCATTGTATTTGCCATATTATATGATCAAAGTTTTAACAATTTGAATAAAAGCACGCTAACACTGCATGATACCCCACCACTGCAAGATAATATGGTTATAGCCTTGCCCATAATAGTGGTACTTTTAAGTGTTATAGTTATCTGTAAAACTTCACTAAGGCATTCAATATAGTAAAGGAACTACATACATGTATATCAAAAGGGCAGATAATACAATAACCAGAAAAGCAGAGTGACTGTCCTTGGCAATAATATGTGTCCTTTAGTGTTTTAAAATTTGAAGAAAATCCAGGAAAAGATTCTTAAGTTATTGATCGCAAACTCCAAAAAAAAATTGTGAGAAATTAATCAAGTTATCGGTCGGAAATGGTGTGGATGGACGGACGAACGGACAGACACTGGAGGGTATATTATAATACCCCAGCACTATCGTGTGATGGGGTATAACAAAAAGAAGAAAAGAAAAAAAAGTCATTCCCGTTATAAACATGTAGGCACAATTTGAAAACAAGAGGGCCAGAGGGCCCTGAATCGCTCACCTGAGAATTAGTGTCTCCAGTACATTCTAGGCCCAAGGGCTATAATTTGAACAAACTTGGTAATGGTCCACTAAATGAAGCTTCATACCAAATATCAAAGACCTGGGCCTTCTGGTTTCAGACAAGAAGATTTTTAAAGGTTTTCCCTATATAAGCCTATGAAAAACCAAAGTGTCCTGGGGTGGGGGCATTTTTGGCCCCAGGGCTATAATTTGAACAATCTTGAAAGAGGTCCACTAGATGAAGCTTCACACCAAATACCAAAGATCTGGGCCTTGCGGTTCAGGAGAAGAAGATTTTTAAAGATTTTCCCTGTATAAGCCTATGTAAAACCAAAAGCCCCCGGGGCAAGGCATTTTTGGCCCCAAGGCTATAATTTGAACAATCTTAGTAGAGGTCCACCAGGTAAAGCTTCTCACCAAATATTAAAGACCTGGGCCTTGTGGTTTCAGAGAAGAAGCTTTTTTAATGATTTTCCCTATATAAGCCTATGTAAAACCATAGGTCCCCGGGGTGGGGGCATTTTGGCCCCCAGGGCTATAATTTGAACAACCTTGGTAGAGGTCATCTAGATGAAGCTTCACACCAAATATCAAAGATCTGGGCCTTGCGGTTTCAGAGAAGAAGATTTTTAAAGATTTTCCCTGTATAAGCCTATGTAAAACCAAAGGCCCCGGGGGCGGGGGCATTTTTGGCCCCAAGGCTATAATTTGAACAATCCTAGTAGAGGTCCACCAGGTAAAGCTTCACACAAAATATTAAAGACGTGGGCCTTGTGGTTTCAGAGAAGAAGATTTTTTAATGATTTTCCCTATATAAGCCTAAGTAAAACCATAGGCCCCCGGGGCGGGGGAATTTTGGCCCCCAGTGCTATGATTTGAACAATCTTGGTAGAGGTCCAATAGATGAAGCTTCACACCAAATATCAAAGATCTGGGCCTTGCGGTTTCAGAGAAGAAGAGTTTTAAAGATTTTCCCTGTATAAGCCTATGTAAAACCAAAGGCCCCCGGGGCGGGGGCATTTTTGGCCCAAAGGCTATAATTTGAACAATCTTAATAGAAGTCTACCAGGTAATGCTTCACACCAAATATTAAAGACCTGGGCCTTGTGGTTTCAGAGAAGAAGATTTTTTAATGATTTTCCCTATATAAGCCTATGTAAAACCATAGGCCCCCGGGGCGGGGGCATTTTGGCCCCCAGTGCTATGATTTGAACAATCTTGGAAGAGGTCCACTAGATGAAGCTTCACACCAAATATCAAAGATCTGGGCCTTGTGGTTTCAGAGAAGAAGATTTCTAAAGATTTCCCTGTATAAGCCTATGTAAAACCAAAGGCCCCCGGGGCAGGGGCATTTTTGGCCCTAAGGCTATAATTTGAACAATCTTAGTAGAGGTCCACCAGGTAAAGCTTCACACCAAATATTAAAGACGTGGGCCTTATGGTTTCAGAGAAGAAGATTTTTTAATGATTTTCCCTATATAAGCCCATGTAAAACCAAAGGCCCCCAGGGCGGGGGCATTTTGGCCCCCAGGGCTATAATTTGAACAATCTTGGTAGAGGTCCACTAGATGAAGCTTCATACCAAATATCGAAGACCTGGGCCTTGCGGTTTCAGAGAAGAAGATTTTTAAAGTTTTCGTTTAAAAAATCTATTTTTAGCTCCTGTGACCTAGATGTGCAATGGACCGGAACCATTTGAACAACTTTGAAAGGGGACCACCTAAGGATCATTCCTGTGAAGTTTGGTCAAAATCCGATCAGTGGTTTAGGAGGAGATGTCATTTGAAGAAAAAGTTTACGCACACACGCACTGACGACGGACGACGGACGAAAAGTGATCACAAAAGCTCACCTTGTCACTACGTGACAGGTGAGCTAAAAAAAATGTGAAAAATTAATCAAGTTATCGGTCGGAAATGGTGGGGATGGACGGACGGACAGACAGACAGACGGACAGACACCGGAGGGTATATTATAATATCCCAGCACTATCGTGTAATGGGGTATAACAAAAAGAAGAAAAGGAAAAAAAAAAAAAGGTAAAAAAAAGGAATGAAAAACAAAAAATGAGAAAAAAAAAGGAAAAAAAAAAAAATTCATTGCAAAAAGAAAGAAAAGAAAAATAAACGGAAAAAAAAGAAAAGAAAAAACGAGAAAAAAAGGAAAAAAAAGAGAAAATTCCATTCCTCCACGGGGGTTTGAACTCACGCCCCTCAGATTCATAGCACAAATGAATCCAGTTATTGGTCGGAAATGCTGGGGACGGACGGACAGACAGACACCGGAGGGTATATTGTAATATCCCAGCACTATCGTGTGATGGGGTATAACAAAAAGAAGAAAAGGGTGAAAAAAAAAAAAAGGGAAAAAAAAAGGAATGAAAAACCAAAAATGAGGAAAATTAAAAAAAAATAAATAAATTCATTGCCAAAATGAAAAAGAAAGAAAAAGAAAAAAGAAAAAAGAACACACACACAAAAAAAAGAAAAAACGAAAAAAAAAAAAAAATTTCCATTCCTCGACGGAGATTTGAACTCGCGACCTCAGATTCATAGTCAACAATAGGATTTGTAGTCCAGCACTCTAACCACTACACTGGCAGTGATAATAAAAATATTTCATAAATTAAAGGAATAAATGCGCAGAAACTATTTAATGGGAATTGTTAACGACCAATTTTTCGTTAAATGTTAACGCATTTTGTGTAGCCGGCCTTTGTGGCTCAGTCGGATGCGCGTCTGACTGGTGATCAGGAGGTCGCGGGTTCGACTCCCGCCGGGGTCGGCAACATTCTTTCGTAGAGATTGATCATGAAATCTTTTCTGCGGTCATTCTCTCCCTTCCGCTGATTCAAGATGGGCAGTTGTCAGTTTCTGGCGAAAGAATGTGCACTGAACTGGTTAACAGCTTACGTATAAGCCTGCCCAGGAAAGTGTGGATAGGTAAACTGACCAGCTCAAAAATGACCTAGATAGTGTTGACTGGGCCGTAAAACTCCAATACAAACAAAACGCATTTTGTGTATTCAGAACACAAAACCTGCTTATTATGGTCGTTTATACATCAGTGCAGTTTCATCCAAATATTCCATATAGTAAAGGAATAAGTCCCCAAAAACCATTTAATCGGAATTTTTAACGACCATAATTCCGTTAAATGTTAATGTATTTTGCCCATTTACAATCCCAAACCACTCATACCGAATGCCAATGTGTATACAAAATTTGAAGAAAATCCGTGAAAAAATATTCAAGTTATTGATCGGAAACGCCCCAAAACCCCTTATTTTGAACTAAAAAGGGCCATAACTCTGTCAAATGTTAACGGATTTTGCCCATTAACAATCCCATACCACTCATTCCCGATATATACATGTATGCAAAATTTGAAAAAAATTTGTTAAAAATTACTCAAGTTATCGATCGGAAATGGTGCGGATGGACGGACGGACGGACGGACGGACATGCGGACGGACGGACGGACGTACGGACGGACGGACACCGGAGGGTATATCATAATACCCCGCCACTATCGTGTGGTGGGGTATAACAACTGGACCAAGGAGATTCTAACAAGTACCCACATCATAGGTTTTTGAAGAGAAATATTTAAGGAAACTAGAAATGTGTCAATACGACACAGATGCCCCCACCCATGGGCCACCTCACCCCAAAAGACTCATATTACAATAACACCTGCATTGGATAGCATAACTCACCTGAAAAAGTTTCCTTAAGGTCATTGGCATAGGTTGGGGTATTGCTAATTAAACCTTTGAAAAACAACTATCATCATACCCAATATGAACTCAATCTATCAAATGGTTGGGAAAATATGAGCTCTTAAAAATGTTAAAGTTAAAAAATTTCTAAGTCTGAAACCTTGGCCTTGAGGTTATGGGACAGAGGCAGGGTTATGGTTGAATGAAACTTTTGATCTGTATCTATCATCATTCCAAATATGAAGCAAATCCATCAAATAGTTTAGGAAATATGATCTCTAAAAAGACATAACATAAAAAATTTCTTTAGGTCAGGGGTGGGGGGTTGGCTGAATAAAACTTTGGACCTGTAACTATCGTCATGCCAAATACGAAGCAAATCAATTAAATAGTTTGGAAAATATGAGCTATTAACATACTTAAATTTGAAAATTTCTGTGTCTGTGAACTTGACCTTGAGGTCATGTTCATGGGTGGGGATACTGCTGAATATCACTTTGGACCTTTATCTATGATAGCACCAAATATAAACACAATTCATCGTATGGTTTGGAAAATATGAACTCTTAAAAAATCAACATTAAAAATTTCTAAGTGTGTGACCTTGACCTTGAAGTCTCAGGCATGAGTGGGGGTATTGCCAAATAAACCTTTGGACCTGTATCTATCTCCATAAGAAATTTAGATAAACCGAATCAATCATATGGTTTGGAAAATACTAGCTCTTTGAAAACTTTGACATTAAAAATTCTAAGTCTGTGACCTTTACCTTGAGGTCATGGGCATGGGCGGGGGTATTCCTGAATGAATCTATGGATGTACATCTATCATCGTAAAAAATATGAACCAAATCAATCATAAAAGTTCAGGTTCCAACTGGTACAAATATCTTAACCTGAGTCTTAAAAATTAAAAATTTCTAAGTTGGTGACCTTGACCTTGAGGTCATAGGCATGAGTGGGGGTATTGCTCAATAAAACTTTGCACCTATATCTATCACCATACTAAATATGAACAAAACCCATCATATGCTTTGGAAGATATAAGCTCTTAAATAATAAGGTTCTACCTAACCCAAGTCTAAGTGTATGACCTTGACCTTGAGGACATAGGCATGAGTGGGGGTATTGCTGAATAAAACTTTGCACTTATATATATCATCATACCAAATACGAACCAAACCCATCCTATACTTTGGAAGATAAGAGCTCTTAAATTATAAGGCTCTACCTGGTACAAATACCTTAACCTGAGTCTTCAACATTAAAAATTTCTAAGTTCATAATCTTGACCTTGAGGTCATAGGCATGGGTGGGGGTAGTGCTGAATAAAACTTTGGACCTATATCTGTCATCATCCAAAATATGAACCAAATCCATCACATGGTTTGGAAAATATGATCTCTTAAAAGTTCAGGCTCTACTTGGTACAAAAACCTTAAACTGAGTCTACCAGGATTACGTAGGTACGTACACACTTTCGTACAGAAGGATGTACATTCGGATGCAAGTGCGCATGTACCCAGATGCACATACGGAAAACCGAAAAACTATATGCCCCGGCATCATCCGATGCAGGGGCATAAAAATATCCTTTCACTATGTATTCTGGTTGCTCCTCTTTACCCGGAACAATGAGAAATACAAAATACATCACTCAAATGAAAGCTAATGGAGCACTGAATATCTTAACTGGCCATATCAGAGAAAATCTTAACTGGTCAATCAGAGAAGCTCACCACTACATGCCTTAAAATACTTCACTGCTTGAAATAATACTGAGAATTCTGGAAATTTGATTTACATATTGAACACATTTTCATAACAGAGGGATGGTTCAAAATTTGAATACTATTCTGTGGTGTGTGTGTTTGAGCTTTATGTCCTGCCAACAACTAAGATTATAACCAGACGGGACTTCCGTTTAATTAAAGACTCATCTGAAAGTCTGGAGAAGCCCCAAATTGATCATTTGCCATGAATACCCTTCTGATTAATAACAAAACTGATGTTGATTCCATTTCTATCTTGTTAAATGTATTCCAGTATTTTTTGGGTGCTGATACATATAATTCATAGCAAATATTATCCCAAAAGAACAATCATAAGAATAAGACTCTCAGCATGTTCCCTAGGCACAATTTGGTTAGCCAATGATCTATCTAAGGCTTCTATACATGCATAGAGAAGACTGATCAGCCAGCATAGATATGGAGGCAAAGTTTTTTATAGTCGTGGTTTGCCAATTAACCCATGGTATGCTAGTGGACTCTTCCACTGCTATATGTTGGACAAGTCAATTTGCCATAAAAGGGGTGTCAGGCCTACACATTTCTTTGTTTTTATACTATTTGTGATGGAAAATTCTGTTAGCAAATAGTGCAGGCCCTGATCAGACGCCGCATTCTGCGGCGTCTGAATCTGGGCCTGCACTGTTTGCCAAGGTACCCCTTTAGGGGTTTCCCACATGCAATGGGTACCATGTGAAATGTACAAGAGGTTATTATAGCACATTGAGCTCATAAGAAGCGATAAAATGCTTTATAGATAAACAACAACAGTGGGTTAATTAATTGTTTACTTAATGATTGCTTGCTGAAGGCAGATGAGAACATAATCCATCCTTTTTACACGATCAATTTACTTTTGTCTCAATGTATACAGCTGAACTGTGGTTAGGATCAAAAGAAAATATGTGTTCAATGGACAACCTGTGAAAACTAATTCAAAATGTGTGCATTATATAGATAATGACCGTTGTGTCAATTAAGAGATTTTTTTTTATTTCACTTCCCTAGCAAAAATGTATAGAAATACAGGAAAAATTGTAATTCTAAGCCAGTTTGAAGACACTTTATATGGCCATGCAAGTGGTTGAAGCTTAGTTATGTCTGGCCCTGTAGGGCCTACCCAAATCGTGAAACAAATCTTACCACAGGGCCTGTTGAGCGGGAGAAGTCTTAAACTGTTGTATTAAGGAGAGTGCATCATTTGATAATTTCTCTGCATCATATCTGACTAGAGTACACACACGGGAGGCTGAGACAGGTCTAGAATCTCCCTGGAACCTCAGTGATAATGTGAGAGATTTGGCTGTTCTCTTGTTCTGTAAGGTAAGAAAGTATAACAAAGGTTAACCCTTTCAACCCTATAGACTGGTACAGATACCTATGCAAACAGTGCTGATCCTGATGTTTGTTTGAGGTTTAATGTCCCCATCAACACTGTATAGGTCATTTTTGAGACGTAGCTTCCAATTTTGTGGGACTTTTACACGACACTGAGACAAAATGACATCTCAAGCCCTGTCACCCAATGAAACCAACAGGGTTTATAAGCATGGACGTTCCGACTCGCGTGGCTTTGCCTGGGCAGGCTTAGATCCTCTAAGAGGTTTACCAGTACTTGGTTGGTTGGTTTCAGCTCCGAGTGGAAGCATCATGCAGCCCATATATTTCTTCAAGCCCAAATGGGCGGCTCATTATGGATTAACACTGTTTGCTATCATGTAGTTGATTTTGGCTTATTCTGCTATTTACAAAAATAGACATATCCAAATTTGAATACTGAAGAGTCCACTTCAGCTAAGTTCAGAAACTAAGGGCTGAAAGGGTTTATGTAAAAGAGACACCTTTGTTAAACATTACCACTTTCACCCCTGTGTTTGTGTTTCTGAAATGGATTTTTTGATCTTTGAATTTTGACAGCCTGGTGGGACAGCCGGTTAGCATCAGCAGAACTATCTATGACCGAACTGGTTTAAACAGTTTGAGTCTGAAATCAAAATAATGGTCATGATGCCACCACTCCTCTACATTAAAGAACAATGAGTTTCATAATAACACAATTTAGCAATTAGTGCCTCTTTATCATAAAGCTTAATAATTCAGGTAAGTGTGATCTTTTACCATGGTTTTAACTTCAATAATCTATAGAATTTTGTGCTCTTAAGTGGTGATAAATGTACTTCTTGGTTTGCCCCCAATAAAGCATTTACAATAAGCACAGTGAATATAATTTACTCCTTACATTTTTCTTGTCTTTATGAAGCCTTTCCTCTACTTCTTTTGCCAGTTCCGTCAACCAGAATTTTACCTGTCAGAGGCAAAACGAAAAAACATTTCATCAAACCTAAAACACGTATAGTCAAATCAAATTATACTGAATATTGAATTCTAATGAACTTATGAATTAGAATGGGGATTCTCGTAACGGCACTGAAAATTGTCATTTTGGATGGTAAATCATCAGTTTTACTATCCCGCTGATGTGTCAACATAAAAAAAATTTCCAGCCACAAAAGCATCAGTTTACCTCCCCAAATGACAATTCTGGATAAAGGTATCTTCTACTTGGCAAATCTATTGCCCAGTTGCTCAGAACAAGTCCAAATTTTGGTAAGGCAAGTGTTTTTTTTTTTCCTACTTTTTTTGACTTGCCAAGAAAAATATATTGATTATACAAGGAATATTGTAATTCCAAGCTTTGGAATAGCAGGGCAAGTGGTTGAAACTTATTTGTCAGGCCCTGGCTCAACCAAATTTAATCTCTCTGTTTATTCAAAAAGTACCCTAACCAGTGGCATAGCCATAACAAAAATATTATTTCACACAACAAGGAAAATCTATGTCAGTGAGTGAGTGTTTGAGTTTACATCCCACCAATAGCTAAGGTCATACGGAGACGGGACCTCAGTTTAAAGACTCATCCGAAAGTCTGGAAAAGCCCGGGATCGATCCTGCGACCCCTGGTTTACAAGACGAGTAGTGTAACCACTGCACCACGGAGGCTTCTAAATCTATGTAAGAACATCTTTCTCAGAGATAGGGACTTCTCATAAAGGAAAGAATTTGCTCCCTTGGGAGCCAATTCTTTCCTTTGAGAGAAGTCCCATGTTATGCAAAATGCAATATGTTTAGGTGGTTACACTTTATTTCACGTATCTTACATTACGGACATTCATAATATGCTGATAGGCACTATGCCTATGCTTTACACATGGGCTTGATCAAAGGGAGAAAACAGATATAAATGGTCTTGTATGACAATATGACAAAATGCAATTTTGTTTTGTACCAACCTTTTCTCTTGTATCTAAGCAGTTTTTCCCAGTGAAGTTTTTGCTACAACCAATAGATTTGGGTAACTGCCTGGCAGATACTGGTTCATGATCAAAACCTCGACACACCTCATAAAGCCAGGATCTACAAACAGAAACATGAAGCCTTAAATATTAGCAACATTTTAGTATTTTCTCGGCAATGTTAAACATATGAAAGTCTCATCCGGAACTTTACTCAAAGCAAACATGTATAAATATTTTTATGTATTCATGCCTTGCCTCTAAATAGAAGGAAAATAAGGGAAGAAGCACCTCAAGGTCAAAGTAAGGGTGAGGGTAGTGTTTAATACAACTTTTGAACAGTATCTATCATTATGCGAAACATAAAATGCATCCGACTTGTTGTCACTGTTATAAGGGAGTTTTCAAAAACTCTGATGAAAAAACTTAATAGATGGTGTGATGCTGAGGCCTGATACTCACACGATGCTAACCCTTGGGTTATAATAGATGTTTCTTTTACCTTCATATGGCTGAGTTAAAAATGGGTCAGAATAAAGCAAACCAAAAGGCTGGAGATCTGGGGACAGTTGATCAAAATTTATGATGTGGCAATTAATATGGCAACTAGAGCTGTCAGTGAAACTGACTAGGGCCCCGGCAGCGCTATCAGAGGAGTAGGAAAATTTGTGGACGGACAGACGGACGTTCTCACGAACGGATACTTAAGTGGCTAGGCGTCGGCATATTGACTACTTAAGCGGCAAATTCTCTTAAGTGGCAAGCCACCTAAGAGCAAATTTTTGCCACTTAAGTACCCAAATAACGGAATAAACCGCATTTGGACTCACGAATATATACTTAAGTGTCAAACTGTCCAAATTTTTTGCCCCCTAAATGTCGTTTCGTTGGTGCGGACAGACAGGCAGACGGACGGACAGAGTGATTACTATAGGGCACCCACACTTTCAGTGCGGGGCCCTAATAATAACAAAGTTATTAATTGGACACAGGAAAGACCCTTTTTTGACATTTAACCTCTAAGTATGACCTTGACCTTTGAGGTACGGACCTGAGTCTTGCGCGCAACACTCCATCACATTATGGTTAACATTTCTGCCAAGTAATATTTAAATCCATCCAGGAATAAGAAAGTTATGGAGGATAAAAAAATTTGTGGACGGACAGACGGACAGACAGACAGACGGACGGACAGAGTGATTACTATAGGGCACCCACACTTTCAGTGCGGGGCCACATTATGGTTAACATTTCTGCCAAGTAATATTTAAATCCATCCAGGAATAATAACAAAGTTATTAATTGGACACAGGAAAGACCCTTTTTTGACCTTTAACCTCTAAGTATGACCTTGACCTTTGAGGTACGGACCTGAGTCTTGCGCGCAGCACTCCATCACATTATGGTTAACACTTCTGCCATCCAGGAATAATAATAACAAAGTTATTAATTGGACACAGGAAAGACCCTTTTTTGACCTTTAACCTCTAAGTATGACCTTGACCTTTGAGGTACGGACCTGAGTCTTGCGCGCAACTCTACATCACATTATGGTTAACATTTCTGACATGTAATATTTAAATCCATCCAGGAATAAGAAAGTTATGGAGGATAAAAAAATTTGTGGACAGACAGACCTTTAACCTCTAAGTATGACCTTGACCTTTGAGGTACGGACCTGATTCTTGTGCGCAACACTCCATCACATTATGGTTAACATTTCTGACAAGTAATATTTAAATCCATCCAGGAATAAGAAAGTTATGGAGGATAAAAAAATTTGTGGACGGACAGACGGACAGACAGACGGACGGACAGAGTGATTACTATAGGGCACCCACACTTTCAGTGCGGGGCCCTAACAATATTTTTGCTGGAAAAATGAGTAGTCTTTTGTACTTACTAGAACTATTAACATTTGACCACTAACAAGCTCATTAAGCTAATGCTGCTTTAACTTACTGGGTCTTAGCACTATTAAGTGGTTGCATATGCATGCTTAAAAGAACACCAATCACATATATAACCAAGGCCCTTAAAATGGGAATGGCTACCACTTCAGGCAAGGCAACAATTTCTAAAATATGCTTGTCTCCTTTTTCAATAAAGCTCCACTATCAGTCTCTCATAGCTCCAGATAAGGAGAAGTAACAAGGGTAACTAAGGAACACTTTTCTTTATTTCTAGTTAGAGAACATATGTCATGGGTACTTGTTAGAATCGCCCAATGAGGCGATTCTGACAAGTACCCCTAACATATATTTTCAAGGAGAAATCTGAAAAATAATCTCAAATTCATCTTCATTATTTGGAGATAAGACACTTAAAGAAAGAAAACAATTTGTTCCTGAGACTGTTTTCCGTTAACTTACCCATTTTTGTCTCCAAGTAGCTGCTGAAAGGTCTTCTCTGAGAACTTAGTAAGGTCAGCCATGCATTCAACTTGCAACTGCTCTACTACCATCTTCCCAAGTTTGCCACCAAGATTACGACTGAAAGGTTCAGAATATTGTTTAAGTCTTTCATGAGAAAAGGACCCTTAGCAATCTCCAAATTATGGGGAATGGATACGCTTTCAGGGGAGGCAACTCCTGCAGAAGTATTTTTGTCTCCAAAAGGGGCTCAACTCTTAAATGAAAGAATTTGCAAACAGGAGTCCCCAAAAGCGGTCTCCCTTTGAAAATTGGTGGAAAAATCTGCCAGGAGAATCCAACCTCCTTAATGTTCTTCCAATGTACATGTGCAGTTAACTAACAGGGCTAAACACATGACTTCTTGCATGAAGCAGCTTCAAGGTCTCCTCTGTTTGTCTGAGAGGAGCAAAGGCTCTTGCAATACTCAGCTTCAGCACAGGCTTGCTTGTGTCTTTGCTGGGACCAGTTGTTTAAAACTAACGACACTGTTGTTAGTTAACATATCCTTAAAATTTCAATTATAAAGTGTCACAAATATACTAATATTTTTGCAGAAAAAAGTGCGAGCAGTTTTGCTGCTCACATTTTTTTTCAGCAAAAAACACTATAACAGATATTGTACTTACTAGAACATTTCAAATTTTGACCACATAATGAGCTTGTTAACAGGGCTTCCGTTAGGCGGAAATACAGCGTATATTACGTCCTGAAATCGCTTCCGGACGCCCAAATTAAACATCAAAGGCATCCCGCGGACTCCGGAAAATTTCTCTGTACGGCCAAAAATCTTTACCGAGACGTATAAACCCGCCCACTTTTAGCGGTTTGTAAAAAGTTTGCTCCGCCTTCTTAGCTGAAACCGCTTTCTGTGTTTATTGAGTACTAAGAACGTCCCATTTTCTGCCTGTGCGGTATTATATTGACAGTCAGAATCACGTGCGTCGGCACACTTTTGATTGTCATCGGTGTGTGAAAAACGTGTTGAGGTGATTGCTCGGTGTTTGCATATAATTAAACAGATTAGTAGTTGAGGATAAACTAATTATCTCATTGACGATAAGTGTTTTTTAATCTGGTAAACTTGTTACTGTTTAAATTAAAGCGGGTCGTAATTTAGGTGTTTGGTAGTGAGATTATCATTAGCGATGCAAAGTGTGACAATAGTTTCAAAGATTAGATATGCATTTTTTTCTTGAGAAAATAGCAGGTGTTCACTAGGTGAAATGACGAAAATAATTTTGTAAAATCCCAAAATATAAAAAATGTCGCCGCGATCGCTGTTTGATTTTGGAGTCCGAAAATACGTAAAACCGGCGAATGTGACCTGGCCGGTTCGTCAGGGTCCTAGCTGCAGTCTGATCTGTCTGTAAGCCAAAAAGCTAAAAAAAAATACTGCTGACTCGTCTATGTCTGCTCCAATTGACCAAAGTTGCACGTGTTTCTGTCTGTTTGAAGCAGTTCCGTGTGTTTAGAGTACAATGAAGACTCGAAGTGTATGTTTTGCAAAATTTGGCAAAAATCTTTTACAAAGACCTTTTCTTTATTTCTTTTTAATCCATATAATCATGATAGTCGGTGTCAGGTTTGTTTTATCTGTGTTAAGTTCTACAAAAGTGTAGACAGATCAGACGCTATGTTCTGTGGCGTCTGATCTGGGTCTACACGGTTTGCTAATGACACAAATGGGCCACTAGGCATATATTGGGATGGGTAATGCGATTGTTTTCTTTACGTTTTATTTATTTATTTTTTTTTTTGAGGGGGGGGGGGATTTTTACTTGGAAAGTTATAAAATTTATACAGGCCAAGCAAATATATTTTTCTTTTTTGTATGCACTCCTCTGCACTGTACTGACCGCATGTATGTCACATAGTTATGAGTAGTTTTAACTTCCTCACAGAGCTTTGCTTGATTGTTTTGAGTTTAACAGCCCAGTCAACACTATTAAAACGGGCCTCCGTGGCCTAATGGATAAGAGCGCTGACTCTTACCGGTAGTCATTAGGTTTCTCACTGCCGTGGGTTCGAGCCTCGCTCAGGTCACGTGTGAGACGCCAAGTTCTGCAACGGAAGGTCAGGTGGTTTTTCTCCGGGTACTCCGGTTTTCGCCCACCTATGATTAACGATCGGCTCGATATGAGTGAAATAATCTTGAAAGGGCCGTAAAACCCAAAACAAAACAAACAAAAAACACTATTAAAGTCATTTTTGAGCCCGTCAGTTTACATATCCACACTTTACTAGCCATCTAAAAGAAATACAGGTGATTAAAAATGCAAACAAGAGATTCATAGATTAAATAATATATATTTCTTCATCAAAACAATTTTACGATCCGCAAACACCTTGCTTCAAAGTTGGGACTTCCTGAATTTTCCAGTGGGACTTCCAGATTTTAAGGGTAGGAAGTCTGGGACTTCCTGAATTTGGGAGTTAATGGAAGCCCTGTTGTTAAGCTAATGACGCTTTGAAAAAACTTCCCCTGGTTGCCTGCGCAATACATACTCATTTACCATGAGCCGGCTCGTATAATTATCACAACCTCCTATGTACACTTAAGCTGGGTGACCAAGCAAAGTTCATGTTGGCTATGCAAATCTGTTGCAGCCATTTAAAATATAGATTATATAGAAAAGCGACTATTTATTGTAATTATCTGTACAGCCCACATGTTTTTTTAGGATATACATTGAAACATTTTTGGGGTTCATACTGAATACATATTGCATTGAAAACCAAGCTTCAATGAATGGTGTTTTAAAAGGCTGAACATATGATTATCTTTACAGTTTAGTTATGAAGTGGAAAGACGTGTTAATTACAACAGTTCTCCATGCCATTATATTTTACGTATGCGAACTAGAACAGAGATGCAGAAAAGGAGGCATAAAAAAGATAATTAACCCATATCCTGTTGGATAAATTAATTTGGCACACCAATTTCTGACTATCAACCAATCAAATTTCTAAGTATTCATTCAAATTTGCAACCTGAATGATAGTGTAGATCCCGATCCAAAGAAGCCATCTGATCTGGATCTATGTTGGCAAAGGTGGGGGTTAGCCTCATTTCTGGTTAGAAACATGTAGTTGTACCTGCTATAATTTGTTTATTGAGAAATAAGAAAAAATGTCCCAATAATTATCCTCATTAAGCCTCCATATCTGGACCTATGCCAGAATTAATCTATTACCATAACAAGAGGGCCCGGAGGGCCCTGGTTCGCTCACCTGTGTGTCACTGTCTTGAGTACATTCTATTTTTAGCTCTTGTGGCCATCTTGTTCATCAGCAGAGTGATTTTAGCTTATTTGGTAGGGAGTAACCTAGGCATTATTCCTGTGAAGTGTGAATCAAATTGGCCTTAGGATTTAGGGGGAGTTTCCATTTTAATCAAATTTACAATATTTTTCTATTTTTACCTCTGGTGGCCATTTTGTTCATCCGAGTGGGATTGTTTAAGCCTTTTTGGTAGAGGAAAATCTAAGCAACATAGTCGCAAAGAACCTACATGCTAAATATGAAGGCTGTGTCTCAAATGCTTTAAAAGTTATGACGAAGTAGGTCAAAGGTCAAGGTCATGGGTCAAAAGTTTTGAATGGCTGAGAAAACCTTGTCACAAGGAACATGCATGCCAAATATGAAGGCTCTATCTCATATGGTTCAAAAGGTATGATAAAGTAGGTCACAGGTCAAGGTTACAGGTCAAATCTTTATGAGTGGGAAGCCCTTGTCAGAAGAACCTACATGCCAAATATGAAGGCTCTATCTCAAATGTTTCAAAAGTTATGACAAAATAACCTACTGATCTACTTTTTGATTTGAACTTAACTGAGATATTGTCCAGATGATCATTCGGAGCAAGTTTTATGATGATTAGACTGAAACTGTGGCCTCTTAGAGTGTTCAAAACGTTTTTCTATGATTTAACCTGCTGACCTACTTTTGACCTGACATGACCCATATTCAAACTTGACACAGATATTGTCAAGATGATCATTCTGAGCAAGTTTGATGATGATCGGACCAAAACGTGGGCCTCTAGTGTGTTCACAAGGTTTTTCAACAATCTGATCAACTGACCTACATATTGAACAGACATGACCCATATTCGAAATTAACTGAGATATTGTCAAATGATCACTTTGAGCAAGTTTGATGATGATCGGACCAAAACTGTAGCCGCCAGTGTGTTCAGAGGGTTTTTCTATGATTTGACCTACTGACCTTTTTTTTGACCCAATATGACCCATATTTGAACATGTCTGAGATATTGTCAAGATGATCATTCTGGGCAAGTTTGATGATGATCGGACCAAAACTGTGGCCTCTAGTGTGTTCACAAGCTTTTTCTATGATTTGACCTACTGACCTACTTTTTGACCCGACATGACCCATATTCAAACTTGACCAGGATATTGTCAAGACTATCATTCTGAGCAAGTTTGATGATGATCAGACCCAAACTGTGGCCTCTAGTGTGTTCACAAGGTTTTTCTCTGATTTGACCTACTGACCTACTTTTTGACCCTACATAACTCATATTCAAACTTGCCCGAGAAATTGTCAAGATAATCATTTTGAGCAAGTTTCATGATGATCAGACAAAAACTGTGGCCTCTAGTGTATTCACAAGGTTTTTCTATGATTTGACCTACTGACCTACTTTGTGACCTGACATAACCCATATTCGATCATGATCATTCTGGGCAAGTCTGATGATGATCGGACCAAAACTGTGACCTCTAGTGTGTTCACAAGGTTTTTCTATGATTTGACTTACTGACCTACTTTTTGACCCGACATGGTCCGTATTCAAACTTGACCGAGATATTGTCAAGATGATCATTCTGGGCAGGTTTGATAATGACTGGACCAAAACTGTGGCCACTAGTGTATTCACAAGGTTTTTCTATGATTTGACCTACTGACCTACTTTTTGACCCGGCATGACTCATATTCGAATGTGACCAAAATATTATCAAGATGATCCTTCTGAGCAAGTTTGATGATGATTGGACATAAATTGTGGCCTCTAGTGTGTTCAGAAGGTTTTTCTATGATTTGACCTACTGACCTACTTTTTGACCCGACAACACCCATATTCGAACTTGACTGAGATATTGTCAAGATGATCAGTCTGGGCAAAGTTGATGATGATCGGACCAAAACTGTGGCCTCTCGTATCTTCACAAGGTTTTTTTCTGATTTGACCTACTTTTGACCCGACATGACCCATATTCGAACTTGACCGAGATTTTGCGGTGGTACAAATTGTGTGCAAGTTTAGTTAAAATCAAATCATAAATGAAACATCTATCATGCAGACAAGACAAAAATAGGCAATTTTTGCCCTTTCAGGGGCCGTAACTCCGTAACACATGACGGGATATGGCTGGTTCAAGAAAGGAACCCAGATCTCATCGTGGTACAAGTTGTGTGCAAGTCTGGTTAAAATCAAATCATAAATGAAGATGCTATCGTGCGGACAAGACCAAAATAGGCAATTTTTGCCCTTTCAGGGGCCATAACTCCGTAACACATGATGGGATATGGCTGGTTCAAGAAAGGAACCTAGATCTCATGGTGGTACAAGTTGTGTGCAAGTCTGGTTAAAATCAAATCATAACTGAAGATGCTATCGTGCGGACAAGAAATTGTTTACGCACAGACGCACAGATGACAGACAAAATGTGATCACAAAAGCTCACCTTGTCACTACGTGACAGGTGAGCTAAAAATCCTAAAAATTTGGTCATCTAAAGGACGCTATAATTCTCCTAGAAATTTTACAAATTTGTTTTCTGATCCAGCAAGGACCCCAAAGGGTGCAGATGGAATAGCAAACAATGTAGATGCTGATCAGACTGCTCAGTCTGATCTGGGTATGTATTGTTTGTTTAGGCCTGTCTGTCCCAATACTTAGGATCATTACAGTAAATGCTATTTCCTTTTTAACCTATCATGGTCAATGGAAATTCAATTTTATATTTTTATTAGTTTTCTGGAAAATTATGGCTTGGCATTTATGTGAATTATCTGCCCAGCATAAACATACTCTGTTGGCTGCTTCATAAATTTAACTTCTTTTACCTGTCAGATGACAATGAAGGTTCTATGAGAGATAGAAGTGAAGGCAATGATCAGGAATCAATATAATTAACTCACACCTCCCATCATAACTTGCATGGAGAGTTGTGAGACAAGCAAATATTAATGGCTTGATGAATGAACAAAGGAACAAATGGACAAACAGACAGAAAATCGGACTCCTATATCACAGCCATGCAAAAAGCAGGCATGACAAAAATAATGGTTACCCTTGTAAACCCTAATTGTCTATACATAAAGTCGGGTTAATAAGAGTTTTGTTTGTTTTGGAGTTTAACAGCTCAGTCAACACAATTTAGGTTATACTGAGCTGGTCAGTTTACTTAACCACATTTTTCCTGGGCAGAGTTATACATTAGTTGATAACCAGTACAGTGCACATTCTTTTGCCAGAAACTGACAACTACCCTTCTTGAATCAGCAGAAGGGAGAGAATGATTGTAGAAACAATTTCATGATCAATCTCAATGAAAGAATGTTTCCGACCCAACTGGTATCAAACCTGCGACCTCCACATCCCCAGTCAGATGCTCATCTGACATAGCTACTGAGGCCACCTAGGCTTGGTAAGTCATATTAATTGCATTGTAATATCTTGACCTGATAAACATATGCTATCTCAGGACAAGTGACCGACTGGCCCAGGGTTGTTAATGTGATGAATAACTTACATTTTTCTTATAGGCAAAGTAGCAAACAGCTGTGATACCTCTAAATGGGGCAGTATGGTCTGTTTATTAGGCTTGTGAAACCCACAGGCTAGCTTGGCCAACATCTGTAAAATAATTTTCCTTATTACTAAGGCTGACACGATTAATTGTATAATCGATTAATCGATCGATAAATTCCAGAAAAATGATTATCATTTCTGATTTGCTTGTAATCTATTACTTGACAGGTACAATTTACTAACCGCAATTATGCCTAAAATGGCTGGGTGAGTGGCAAACAGTGCAGAACCTGATGAGATGCCGCATTCTGCGGCGTCTCATCTGGGTCTACACTGTTTGCCCAGGCCGGTCTGTTCAAATACAAAGAGTAAAGTACAAAATATGGTAAGAGACATGCTCAGAGAGGTAAAATTATGACAAAAACCATAGCGATTACTAATCGATTATCGATCACCATGACAAGACTGATAATCGATTATCTTTTCAGCTACGATTAGCCAGCCTTACTTATTACACAGTATTTGTTTTATTTTTCAAATTTGGTTAACCCTTATCCTGCTGTTCAAGATAACACCTATCTTTGCAAACAGTGTAGATCCAGATCAGATGGTTTCTGAAGAAATCTGACCAGGATCTACATTGTATGTCCGATCAGGATCTACATTGTTTGCCTGATCAGAATCTACATTGTTTGTAATTGAGTTTGTAAATTTGAATGAATGATTATATCAAGTAATCTGAAAGGTTGATAATTGAATGACAAAGTTAATTTATTCAGCAGGGTACGGCTTCAGATATTTCACTTATGTCATGCTGATCAGTATACAGTTGTCTAGGGCAAAACCCTCCGGACCTACTGTTGCAGAACTTGGTCTCTATCACATGGTTTCTATGAGCCTTTTTTCTTTTGTTTTGTTTTATAACACTTTGAAGATTATTGCACTTAATCAAGCTGATTGTTAATCAGGAATGGACGAAAAATGGTGCACCAAGAAAAACAACCTGACCTTGTGCTGCATGACCTGGCATTTCACAGGTGACACAAGCTAGGCTCGAACACACAACAGCGAAATACTTAAGGATCAAGAGTCAGCGTTCTAAATGGTTAACCACTAGGCCACAGATGCCTGTTCTGTGGAAGGCTTAAACCCACAGCAGTTAATGAGACAGGCTCTAAACCACTGGACTGGAAGATAAAAGGATATGATGTGGTAGACTTACCAATCTTTTATCTACACATTAATTTTGGTTGGATTTCCATAGTCAACACTTATCAAGATCATGTTAAGCTGGTCAGTTTACTAACAACACATTTCCTGGGCAGACTTATACATTAGTGGTTAACCAGTAGAATGTACATTCTTTCACAAAAACTGAAAACTGCCGTTCTTCATTCACCAGAAGAAGGATATTGACCAAATATCTCATGATCATTCTTCACAAAATAATTCTGCCAGACACAGTGGGCATCAAACACACAACATCCTGCTCCCAGTCAGACAGACATCTGACTGAACTCTAAAGGCTGGCATTTGGCCAAAGAATGTTGACCATGAACATAGTTCCTACCTGAATGTATGAAACAAATCAGCTTCTATAATCAGACAAGTCTAACAAGTACCACAACATAATTTTTAATGGTGAAATAAGAAAAAAATCCAAAAATATTCTCATTTCTCCTCCTAATCTTGAGCTATGTGGTGGGAAAGATCCCATTTTTTTTATTTTACAACCAATTTTCCAAGGTTTTTGTTTCACATAAGACCCAGCAGAGTGGTACATGCTGTACATGATGATCAGATCAGATCTATGCCAGCATCCGTTGTCTCTGCTATTCAGTTACATAAGTATTGCCTCAGATTTTCAAGACACTCTCCATATTTAGCTTAGATAAATCTTTGAGATATACAGTCTCCAAGGCAAACCCTTGTTTACAGAATCTCCTACCCACCCACCTTGTTATGTGCTATTCCTTCAGAACACATGGAGCCAATCTAACTTAACTGTCAGTTCTGTCTGCTAACAGCATCCCCTGCCTTATAAAAATGTCTGCCTATTTCTCTACCCACCTTATTATGAGCTATTCCTGATAAACACCTGAAGCCAGTTTCACTGAACACAGCAACTGTCATCTCCTCAGCTATTACACCACCCACTGCCTATCAACACTACATGTTACCTGCTTCTATACCCACTTTGTTATGAGATATTTCTGCTGAACACCTGAAGCCAGTTTCACTGAACACAGCAGCTCTTATCTCCTCAGCTATTACACCACCCACTGCCAAGCAACACTAAATTTTACATATTTGACTACCGACCTTGTTATGAGATATTTCTGCTGAACACCTGAAGCCAGTTTCACTGAACACAGCAGCTCTCATCTCCTCAGCTATTACACCACCCACTGCCAAGCAACACTAAATTTTACATATTTGACTACCCACCTTGTTATGAGCTATTCCTGCTGAACACCTGAAGCCAGTTTCACTGAACACAGCAGCTCTCATCTCCTCAGCTATTACACCACCCACTGCCAAGCAACAATAAATTTTACATATTTGACTACCGACCTTGTTATGAGTTATTCCTGCTGAACACCTGAAGCCAGTTTCACTGAACACAGCAGCTCTCATCTCAACTATTACACCACGTCTGCCAAGCAACACTAAATTTTACATATTTGACTACCCACCTTGTTATGAGCTATTCCTTCTGAACACCTGAAGCCAGTTTCACTGAACACAGCAGCTCTCATCTCCTCAGCTATTACACCACCCACTGCCAAGCAACACTAAATTTTACATATTTGACTACCGACCTTGTTATGAGTTATTCCTGCTGAACACCTGAAGCCAGTCTCACTGAACACAGCAGCTCTTATCTCCTCAGCTATTACACCACCCACTGCCAAGCAACACTAAATTTTACATATTTGACTACCCACCTTGTTATGAGCTATTCCTGCTGAACACCTGAAGCCAGTTTCACTGAACACAGCAGCTCTCATCTCCTCAGCTATTACAGCACCCATTGCGAGTTGTCTGTCATACATATTAACATCCTCATCATCAAATACTCTTGTTAACCAGGAAGATGTGTCTTTCTTGTATAACTCTGAAAAATGAAAAGGCACTGCAGATTATGGCATTAGAAAATCAAATCTGTTTGTTTTTGAAATGCATTTGAAAAAGTGAAAATTTTCCATTTACAGGCAAACTTCGTAGGCTCAAACTTGGTTGCCTTAAATACACTGGATCACTTGAACTCACACCGCAGTCCCGACCAATTACTTACCTGTTTAAAGTAGATCTACACCCTTGGATCGAACACTGACGCCTCAAACTCCTTATTAGGTCCCCAGAACTACCGATCTTTTGAACTCTGAGCCATCGAAGTTTGAATGTATAAGGTCAAATGCACAATTATTTTACTCTTTACAGGATGCTATATACTCTGACAGCAAAAGGCTCCCCACCCATTAGAGCTTGGAGAAATAGATTGGGGTGCATGATGCTTCCACGCAGAGCTGAAACTGACCGTACATGAGTACTGGTAAACAGCTTAGAAGATCTAAGCCTGCCTAGGCAAAGTGTTGCAAATTGGACCTTAACTGCACATAACCCTATTGATCTGTTTGGGTGGTAGGGCTCAAGATGTCATTTCATCTTAATGTCAGGTAACTGTCCCACAAAATTGGACGCAACATCTCCAAAATGACCGAAATAGTGTTGATGGAGATGTAAAACCTCAATTCAAACAAACAAAACATTTAACAAAAATAAAATAAACAAGATGTGTTTGTGAAACATGAACATGTCCCTGGGCATGGTTATGTTTTTTTTTTAAAAATGGTCACAGTTCAAGGTCAAGGTCACAGGTCAAGATTTTTTGTTTGAGTGGAAAGCCCCTGACACACGGAACCTACATGCCAAATATGAAGGCTCTATCTTAAATGGTTCAAAAGTTATGAACAATAATAAATTTTTCTTTTAAATAGGTCATAGATCAAGGACACAGGTCAAATTTTTTTGCATGAATGTTCAGCTCTTGTCACAAGGAAGCTACATGCCAAATATGAAGGATCTATCTTGAACAGTTCAAAAGTTATGAACAATTTGATTTTTTCTTTTAAGTGGGTCAAGGTCACAGTCAAAAAATTTGTGCATGAATGTAAAGCTCTTATCACAGGAAACTACATGCCAAATATGAAGGCTCTATCCCAAACGGTTCGAAAGTTATGATCAAAATGTTATTTTTTTTCTTTTAAGTAGGTCAAATCACAGGTCAAAATTTTTGAATGAATGTGAAGCTCTTGTCACAAGGAACCTAAATGCCAAATTTGAATGCTCTATCTCAGAAGGTTAAAAAGTTATGGCCAATGTTAAAGTTGTTCACATACAAACAAACAAACCAACAAACAAACAGACAGGGCAAAAACAAAACGTCCCTGCTATCGCTACCGGGGACATAAATTTGTTTGTTTGTTTGATTTGAGGTTTAACGTCCCCATCAACACTATTTAGGTCTGGGGACATAAAAAACAAGAGGGCCCAATGGCCCTATATCGCTCACCTGTGTACCAGAAAATCATTAGTGTAGGAGACAACTTGACATTGCTACATACTAAATAGCTAAGCTCAGGCAAAGCGGTGTCCATGCTTATAAAAAGTAGAAGTAAAACAAAGATCAGGAATTGATACAATTAACTTACTCCATCCATAAAAGACACCAAAGGGAAAGAAATACAAACAATAAGCGACCAGACCATAATGGAAACCTAAACAAAGGAAGGCCATATGGACAGTTACTTTCCCACAAAATGGCCATATGGTCATCCAAAATTAAAAGACACAAGCGACACACACAGTAAGTAACAAACAACAAAAATAAATCGCCACAGAAGAGCCGCCTTGGAACGGTCAGTGGAAGATTTCCACTGGGGGGCTTAAATCGATTTTACGTGGCCACAATCCTCGCCCTTACTTCCGTCGCGGTTTAGACAAATAATTTGTTCAGTCCGCATGAAGGCCTCCTAACTCATCAGTGCAACATCTCCGTGAACACAGAAATCAAAGAACCACAGAGGTGAGACAACGGTGAGGACTCGACAGCAAGAAACCACTGAAATGCTGGAGCAAAAGAAAACCAACAGTTAGACTCCGATGAGCCCGACCAGAAACCCTACTGGTTTCATTGGGCGACAGGGCTTGGTATGTAATTTCATCTCAATGTCTGGTAAAAGTCCCACAAAATTGGAAGAGACATCTCCAAAATGACCTATACAGTGTTGACGGGGATGTAAAACCTCAAATCAAACAAAATCTGTGCCTTATGGTTTTGGAGAAAAAGATTTTTTTAAGTTTTTTCCAGTATAAGTCTATAGGAGCTAATGAGCCCTGGGGCTTGGCCAATTTTGACCCAAAGGGCACGGTTGGCGGGATTTATGTAGGGGACCAGTTTGTGTAGCTATATACTACATATCTAAGGTCTGTACTTTATGGTTTCAAAGAAGATGTTTGAAGCTTTTTCCATTATAAGTTTGTTGGAGTTTAGGGACCACAGTATTTGGACCCCAGGGGCATGATTGGCAGGATTCATGTAGGCGACCACTCGACATTGCTACATGCTAAATACCTAAGCTCTGGGACTTATGGTTTCAGAGAAGAAGATTTTTTAAGATTTTTTTCCCCATTTTAAGTTGTTGTTTTTTTTTCATTATAAGGGCCCTGTGTTTTCAGAGAAGAAGATTTTTGAAGTTTCTCCAATTGTAAGTCTATGGAAGCTAAAGAGCCCTGGGGTGGGGCCAATTTGGATCCCTGGGGCATAACTGGCAGGATTTATGTAGGTGGCCACTTGACGTTGCTACATACTAAAAAGCTAAGCTCTGGGCCTAATGGTTTTATAGAAGAAGATTTTTTAAGTTTTTTTTCCATTATAAGTCTATTGGAGGTGATGAGCTCGGGCGAGGCCAATTTTGACCCCAGGGGCAGGGTTAGCAGGATTTATGTAGCTGGCTATTATTATGTTGATAGATACTAAATATCTAAGTTCTGTGCTTCACAGTTTCTGAGAAGAAGATTTTTGAAGCTTTTTTCCATTATGAGTCTATGGGAGCTAAGGGGCCCCGGGGCGTGGCCCATTTGGACCCCAGGGGCATGATTAGCAGGAAATATGAAGGTGACCACTTGCCGCTGCTACATGCTAAATATCTAAGCTCTGGGCGCTGTGGTTTCAGAGAAGAAGATTTTTTAAGTTTTTTTCCATTATGAGTCTATGGGAGCTAAGGGGGTCCCAGTGTGTGGCCCATTTGGACCCCAGGGGCATGATTGGCAAGATTTATGTAGGTGATCACTTGTCATTGCTACATGCTAAATATCTAAGCTCTGGGCCCTATGGTTTCAGAGAAGAAGATTTTTGAAGCTTTTTTCCATTATGAGTCTATGGGAGCTAAGGGGCCCCTGGGCGTGGCCCATTTGGACCCTACGGGCATGGTTGGCAGGAATTATGTAGGTGACCACTTGCCATTGCTACATGCTAAATATCTAAGCTCTGGGCCATGTGGTTTCAGAGAAGAAGATTTTTGAAGCTTTTTTTTTCCATTATGAGTCTATAGGAGCTAAGGGGCCCAGGGGCGTGGCCCTTTTGGACCCCACGGGCATGGTTGGCAGGAATTATGTAGGTGACCACTTGCCATTGCTACATGCTAAATATCTAAGCTCTGGGCCATGTGGTTTCAGAGAAGAAGATTTTTTAAGCTTTTTTTTCCCATTATGAGTCTATAGGAGCTAAGGGGCCCCGGAGCGTGGCCCTTTTGGACCCCAGGGGAATGATTGGCAGGAATTATGTAGGTGACCATTTGCTGTTGCTTCTTGCTAAATATCTAAGCTCTGGGCGCTGTGGTTTCAGAGAAGATGATTTATTAAGCTTTTTGTTCCATTATGAGTCTATGGGAGCAAAGGGGTCCCGGCGCGTGGCCCATTTGGAACCCAGTGGCATGATTGGCAGGAATTATGTAGGTGACCAATTCCCGTTGCTACATGCTAAATATCTAAACTCTGGGCCCTGTGGTTTCAGAGAAGAAGATTTTTGAAGCTTTTTTTTTTTCATTATGAGTCTATGGGAGCTAAGGGGCCCCGGGGTGTGGCCCTTTTGGACCGTAGGGGCATGATTGGCAAGATTTTTGTAGGTGACCACTTGCCGTTGCTACATGCCAAATACCCCTGCTCTGGGCCCTGTGGTTTCAGAGAAGAAGATTTTTGTAAATTTTTCCATTATGAGTCAATAGGAGCTAAAGGGCCCTGGGGCGTGGCCCGTTTGGACCCCAGGGGCATGATTGGCAGGAATTATGTAGGTGACCACTTGCCGTTGCTACATGCTAAATATCTAAGCTCTGGGTCCTGTGGTTTCCGAGAAGAAGATTTTTGAAGTTTTTTGTTCCATTACGAGTCTATGGGAGCGAAGGGGCCCCGGGGCGTCCCCCATTTGGAACCCAGGGGAATGATTGGCAGGAATAATGTAGGTGACCACTGGCCGCTGCTACATGCTAAATATCTAAGCTCTGGGCCCTGTGGTTTCATAGAAGATTTTTGAAGATTTTTTTCCATTATGAGTCTATGGGAGCAAAGGGGCCCATGCGTGTGGCCCATTTGGAACCCAGGGGCATGATTGGCAGGAATTATGTAGGTGACCAATTGCCGTTGCTACATGCTAAATATCTAAACTCTGGGCCCTGTGGTTTCAGAGAAGAAGATTTTTGAAGCTTTTTTTCCATTATGAGTCTATGGGAGCTAAGGGGCCCCGGGGCGTGGCCCATTTGGACCCTAGGGGCATTATTGGCAGGATTTTGTAGGTGACCACTTGCCGTTGCTACATGTCAAATACCTCAGCTCTGGGCCCTGTGGTTTCAGAGAAGAAGATTTTTGAAGCTTTTTTCCATTATGAGTCTATAGGAGCTAAAGGGCCCCGGGGCGTGGCCCGTTTGGACCCCAGGGGCATGATTGGCAGGAATTATGTAGGTGACCACTTGCCGTTGCTCAATGCTAAATATCTAAGCTCTGGGCCCTGTGGTTTCATAGAAGAAGATTTTTGAAGCTTTTTGTTCCATTACGAGTCTATGGGAGTGAAGGGGCCCCGGGGCGTGGCCAATTTGGACCCAAGAAACATGATTGGCAGGAATTATGTAGGTGAACACTGGCCGTTAATACATGGTTAATATCTAAGCTCTGGGCCCTGTGGTTTCAGATAAGAAGATATTTTAATTTTTTCCCATTGTAAGTCTATGGGACCTATATGTTGCCATGGCAACCAGAATTCCAATCTGATCAGCCCAAAAACCTTATGCAGCCTTTCCCCCTACCTGATGATGCTTCTCATGAAATTTGATCAAGATTGACCATGGGGTATTAGAGATATACTTATTTGAAATTGTTTACGGACGCACGGACGGATGCACGCACTCACGCACGACGGACAAAAAGTGATCACAAAAGTTCACCTTGTCACTACGTGACAGGTGAGCTAAAAATAAATAAATAACAGCCCAGTCATCAGTACTAAGGTCATATCCAGCCAGTCATTTACCTGTTCACATTTCCTGGGATGGCTTATACATAAGCGGTTATCCAGTACAGTGCACATTCTTTCATCAGAAACTGACAACTGCCCTTCTTGAATCAGCAGAAGAGAGAGAATGTTCATAATCGATCTACATAAAAAAATTTGCCGATCCTGCCAGGTATGGAACCCACGCCCTTTTTTATCACTAGTCAGATACTTATCTGACTGAGCTACAGAGGCCGCACTGTATTCTGTCAGTGACACCTGACTGTACCCATGTGAAACAAACCATAGTAAAAGAAACCTTCCTTTAGCTGTTTTCTTCTTCTTTTTTTTTTTTTTTTTTTTTTGCATATGTCAATACAGTATTGAAACAAAAGGAATATCCCACTAACCAACATTCTGTTCCTCATTCTTCCCATCATAACCAACAACAAAGGTGTTTGGTAATTGAGATGTTGTGACAATATGTCCTCCTGGGGCTGTCAGCCTGGCCCCCACTTCAGCTGTTAGGTCAATATAAGCTTCATCAACACTAGCCCTCTCCACACAGGTACTAAACTTGCTGAGCACCTCAATCACTTCTGCTCCACCTTCACGATATCTGTAAAACATAACAGCAGTTGGACACATCTGTAACTCATTTTATATGAAAAAAAAAAACACACCAAAAATTCACACTGGCAAACAATGCAGACCCTGATCAGGGTCTTCATTGTTTGCAAAAATAATCAACATAATCATTAATTCTACATAATTAACTCAATCTGAGAGCCATAAAACTGAAAATGGACTGTATCAAACTTTAAAAAGGAGAAGCTCGTTCTGGATTAATAGTTTAAGGGAAAGTACCCTAAACTGAATGATCTGCCTCTTACAGTTGGTTTCATAGGGTCACAGGGCTTGAGATGTCATTTCATTTCAGGTGGGAAAAGGTCCCACAAAATTGGAAGCAGCATCTCCAAAATAACCTATACAGTGTTGACGGGGATGTTAAACCTCAAATAAAACTAGAGCTGTCAGTGAAACTGACTAGGGCCCCGGCAGCGATATCAGAGGAGTAGGAAAATTTGTGGACGGACAGACCGACGGACAGAGTGATTACTATAGGGCACCCACACTTTCAGTGCGGGGCCCTAACAAACAAACTGCACAGGTAAAGTGTTCAAGATAAGAAATTTGTATCATGAAATTTTAAATCTACAGTCAAACCTGTTATAGTGACCACCTCTTTTAAGCAAGCAACCTGTCTTAAGCAAGTGGGCATTTAGTTCCCAAAAAAGGAAAATGCATTAAAATTCACCTGTATTAAGCAAGCACATTTTCATTATCCCTGAGGTGCTTGCTTAACACAGGTTGGACTGTACTTTTTATTTATTTTATCAATACTACCTTTTGGGTGCCAGCCTTAATCATTATTTCAAAAGTGGCATATTTTGGATTTAGGATTCAGGAAGAGATGATGTTGATGCAGAGTGGAAGTGTATAGTTTGGCAGTTTGCACCTGCCTTTTGCATAAAAGGAAACCAAGTCAATCAAACATAAGAATACAACTGCAACACAAATAAAAGTTATGGTGAATATGGCCGCTTGCAAAAAGGCCACAATACCGAATCTTCTTATGGACTCAGCTTGTATGGCATATATTGACAACACCTGAGCTGCCTCCTATCAAGTTTTGTCTCAATTCAACTTGATGTGGTTTGAAGATTTTAAAAATAGTCAACTTGGAAGCCATCTTAGATAACGGAACACAACAATTTCAGTAATTCTGAATCTCCATGTTGCCCCTATGACATCAATCAAGTTTCAGCTCCATCCGACCTTTGGTCCAGGAGATGTAGTTTGAAGAGTTTCAAGATGGCTGCTATGGTGAACATCTTGTATATCGGAATGGAATGATTTTAGCAAAGCCAAATTTCCAGGTCGTCCCAATGCCTCCCATCAAGTTTCAGCTTCATCTGACCTCTGGTTTGGGAGATGTCTTTTGAACAATTTCAAGATGGCGTCAATGTGCAGTCGTTTTTGGATAACGAAACAGAACGATTTTAGTAAATCTGAATCGCCATGTCACCTCAATGCCTCCAATCCAGTTTCAGCTCAATCCAACCCTTGGTTTGGGAAGGGATATGTCATCTGAAGAATTTCAGGATGGCCGCCATAGTGGCCATCTTGGATATTGGAACAGAACAATTTTAGCAAATCTGCATCACCATTTCGCCCAATGCCTTCCCTGAAGTTTCAACTTGAGCCAACCTCTAGTTCGAGAGATGTCTTTTGCAGAATTTCAAGATGGCCACCATGGAGGGTGTCTAGAATATCAAAATGGAATGATTTCAGCAAATCTGAATCACTGTGCCTCTGATCAAGTTTCAGCTTGATCAGACCACTGGTTTGGGAGGAGATGTTGTTTAAAGAATTTCAAGATGGCAGCCATGGTTGCCATCTTAGATATTGGAACAGAACAATTTTAGCAAATCTAAATATCCATGTCACCCTGATGCCTCCCATCAAGTTTCAGCTCCATTGACCTTTGGTTTGTTTGAAAAATTTCAAGATGGCCGTCTTCGATCTTGGAAAGAAACGATTCAAGCAAATCTGAATCTCCAGGTCACCCTGATGCCTCCTATCAAGTTTCAGCTCAATTTGACCTTTGGTTCGGAAGGAGATGTCATTTGAAGAATTTCAAAATGGCCACCATGGCGGTCATCTTAGAAATCCTAACGGAACCATTTTAGCAAATCTGAATCTCCATGTCACCAGGATGCTTCCCACCAGGTATCAGCTTAATCTGACTAGGGGATGTCGAAAATGCAAAAAGTCAATAAGGGCGGACGAATGATGACAGACATCAGGCTATGGCATAAGCTTACCTGGAGCAAAGCTCCAGTTGATCTAACAAGTATGGTTAGGAAAGAGGTGTCTGAATATTTAGGGTAAATATGGTAGTTGCTCTTTGCTGGAAATGTGTCAAGATGAACTTACTTCGTAAGATCTGCTTTCCCACGGACCAGAGGAACTCTGACTAGATGAATATCAGGACACTTGGCTTTAGCATCATCTCCTCTCATCTGACGGGTCACTCCAAAATCACGGGCCTCATAACTCACTGCTATTATTCTAAAAAGATTCATAAGAAAATGTAACAAAAGCAATTCCCACGGCCTTCTGTGACCTGGTGGTTCACAGTACTGACTTAAATATTAGGTCTCTCACCGCTGTGGGTTCTCAGCCTTGCAAGGGTCACACGTGGGATGCCAACTTCTGCAATGGAAGGTCAGTGTTTTTCTCCAGGTACTTCGTTTCCCCTACCCCTGATTAATTACTGGCTCGATATAAAAGAAATCATCTTGAAAGGGTTGTAAAACCAAAAGCAACTAGAACTGTCAGAGGATCTGACTATAGCCCCGCTATAACCCTGTCAGAGGAGAAAGACTCATGAATTAAAGGTAAAGACTTGTGAGAGGGTTATTTTAGCGTTATTAGATCTGAAAAACAGTCTAAGTTAAAAAATAAGTTTTGGATAATGAAAAAACCACTTGCACATCTTAAGACCTCGTTGAAAACACCTGAAAAGTTTCAAAGGATCGGCCTAGAACTGTAAGAGGAGTTGCGTTCACAAGGTTCTTCCTCCATATACATTTTAACATTAGTAGATCTCAAAAATTGTCTAAGTTAAAAAAGGTGATTTAAGTGAAAAAAAAATTATTTAAGGATAATGAAAAAAGCCAATGCATATCTTCAGACCTATATGAAAACACCTGTAAAGTTTCAAAAGGATTGACCTAGAACTGTAAGAGGAGTTGCGATCACAAGGTAGCTACTCCCTATACATTTTAACATTAGTACATGTAGATCTCAAAAATTGTCTAAGTTAAAAAAGGCGAAATAAGTGAAAAAAAATTATTTAAGGATAATGAAAAAAGCACATGCACATTTTCAGACCTATATGAAAACACCTGTAAAGTTTCAAAAGGATTGACCTAGAACTGTAAGAGGAGTTGCGATCACAAGGTAGCTACTCCCTATACATTTTAACATTAGCAGATTTCAAAAATTGTCTAAGTTAAAAAAGGTGAAATAAGTGAAAACAAGAGGCCCATGGGCCACTATGCTCACCAGAGCTCAGGGGGCATTGCCGATTGGCAGCGAAGTATTTTAATTAACCATGGAAGCCCTGCGCCCAAGGATGCTACAGATAAAATTTGGACCCAATCAGCCTAGTGGCTTCAGAGGTCTGATGTTGCTTGAATGTGTTGTTGCAGGACAACAGATGACAACTGACAATTTCCCATCTGTGGCAACCAATAGGCCTAAAAGAACATTATTAAAGGAACATTTCTATGTAAGTTTGACAAAATATGTTGAAAGGCATAAATGTCATTTTTCAATTTTCCCCATTATAAGTCAATGGAAACTCTTAACTCGCCATGGCAAACAAACCAAAGAGCCAAATTTCTAAACCGGAGCTCAGATGGGCATTGCCCAATGGCAGACATGTATGATTTTAATCTACCAATTATAAAGTCTCCCAATTCCCAAATGAGCACTCATGTGGACTCTATCTGAAATATTAGGTGTTTTATATAGTAGAGAGGGTGGGGCATGAACCCAATGGAGCCCTGGTTGGTGCCACTAAATGTGTCTTATAAAAAAGAACAGAGACATAATATGGTTTAGCGGTGGGATATGTATGGCTCCTGAGATGTAAGGCCTTTTAAGCAGTGGAGAGATTCGGGCATGGTGGATTTCAGAAAAGCCCAAGATTGTTGCAACCTAATGCTGAACAGTTTCTGAGATATGAGGCCCTTTTATGAAGTGGATGGGAGAGAAATGGCCCCTGCAGACCCCACCAGATGGGTTGACTGAATGTGTCTAATAACAATGAACAAGAATATATGTTATTATGTGGTGGGGAATAGTTTCTGAGATATATGGCCTATTATGAAGTGGGGTCTTATCATAAGGAACAAGAATATATATGGTTAAGGGGTGGGGATCTGACCTGTTTCAGAGATATATGGTTTTTAATGAAGGGGGGGGGGGATTCTGGTGTCACTGATTTTATCTTATCATAAGGAACAAGAATAAATATGGCTTAGGGGTAGGGCTCTGAACAGTTTCTCAGATATATGGTCTTTTGTGAAGTTGAAGAATGGAGCATGGCCCGGGCGAGCCCTGGGGGAACCCTATGTTGGTGTCACTGAATGTGTCTTATCACAAGGAACAAGAATATATATGGTTTAGGGGCGGGGATCGGTAAGGTTTCTGGAATATTTAGCCTTTTATAAAGTGGAGGGGGTGGGGCATGACCCCGGCACATCCCGGGGGACCCTCAGCTTGGTGTCGCTGAGTGCATCTTAAGGAAAAAGAATATATCTGGTTTAGGGGTGGAGATCTGAATGGTTATTGAGATAAATGGCATTTTATGAAGTGGAGGGGGTGGGGCATGTCCCCGGCACATCTGGGGGGACCCCCAGGTTGGTGTCACTTAATGCTTCTTATCATAAGGAACAAGAATATATATGGTTTAGGGACGGGGATTTGTAAGGTTTTGGAATATTTGGCCTTTTATGAAGTTTTGTTTGTTTGTATGATTTGAGGTTTAACATCCCCATCAACACTGTAAAGGTAATTTCGGAGATGTTGCTTCCAATTTTGTGGGACTTTAACTCGACATTAGATGAAATGATATCTCAAGCCCTGCAGCCCAATGAAACCAATAGGCTTTATTAGCATGGACGGTCCGCCTCGCACCGCGGTTCCTGGACAGGCTTAGATCCTCTAAGCGGTTTACCAGTACTAGTGTGGGGGGCTGGATTCAGCTCTGCATGGAAGCATCATGCAGCCCATATATTTCTTCAAGCCCCTATGGGCGGGGGCCAACCTTTTATGAAGTGGAGGGGGTTGGGAATGTCCCCGGCACATCCCGGGTGTCCCCCAGGTTGGTGTCACTGAATGCAACTTATCATAAGGAACAAAAATATATTTAATTTAGGGGTTTGGATCTGTTAGGTTTCTGGAATATTGGGCCTGTTGTGAAATGGAGGGGAGAGGCATGGCCCAGGCACATCCTGGGGGACCCCCAGGTTGGTGTTACTGAGTGCATCTTATCATAAGAGACAAGAACATATACGCTTTACGGGTGGGGATCTGAATGGTTTCTGAGATAAACGGCATTTTATGAAGTGGAGGGGGTGGGGCATGTCCCCGGCACATCCAGGGGGGATCCCCAGGTTGGTGTCACTTAATGCATCTAATCATAAGGAACAAGAATATATATGGTTTAGGGGTGGGGATCTGTAAGGTTTCTGAGATATAAGGAATTTTATGAAGTACTGGGGCTGGGAATGGCCCTGGCACAACCTACAGGACCCCCAGGTTGACATAAAAGCATACTGTTGTGAGAAGTTTACTAAAGGAACATTTCTATGAAAGTTTTGTCAAAATATCTGCAAAGGCTTTGTAGTTAATGCCATTTTTCAATTTTCCCCATTATAAGTCTATGGAAAATCTAAGTTGCCATAGCAACCAAACTAAAGAGCTGAATTTCATAAAAAACACAAAACCTGTAAAGGCAAATATGGTGAATATTTTCATAAACTCTCAGCCTCATAGAGCATACGGTTTCTGAGGAGATGATTTTTTAAGTATTTTTTTTTCTATTTTTTTCAATTTGGTTTCCATGGCAACCAATACAAATGAGCAGTAGGCCTAATATCATATGGCAGATAGTAGTTTGCCTAAGGAATATTTCTATGAAAGTTTTGTCAAAATATCTGCAGCGGCTTGGCAGCAAATGCCATTTTTCAATTTTCCCCATTATAAGGCCAAAACAAAATATATGTGTGGTTCCTATTACATGGTTTTCAAAAATAGGGTAGGTAGGTAGGAAAATTATTTTATTTTAAATACAGTATAGAAGGTGAGAAAAAAAATAAAAAATAAAAAATAGACTATACTATGCTACACACTGCACTTATTTTTGTTATATTGTTTTGCTTTTGTTGTATAATTATACTTGAAAACATTGTAAACAAATAAAAGTATAATAAATAATGCTTAGTTTTCATCCATATTGTCCTAATTGTTACAAAAATAAGGGTTTTCTTCAGTCAGAACAAAGTATTTTGATTGGACATCCTGTGTATGTAATTGCCTTTTACAAAAGTTCAGCCTTTGGGACTTGCAGTTCTAGTGAAGGTTGCTTTATCTTGAATAGTGTTGTAACTGTTATTGTACCATATATATACATTAAAGATAAATGTAAAAGTTCAAAAGATCAAGATGAACTGACAGAGTAAACGGATATCAGAAAGTTTCTTATAACGGCTTAATGCTGCAAATTAAACATCCAGCAATTAGCACCAGTAGAAACTATTTTATATAGTCTTTTCAAATCGTAGTCCTTATGTCATTCGTATCTGTTCTTACTTGGTCTTAAAGCTGATATAGATAGATAGATAGATAGATAGATAGATAGATAGATAGATAGATAGATAGATAGATAGATAGATAGATAGATAGATAGAGTTCTGAATAGCTAGATGCTCCGGAAGCAAAGAATACACCAAATAAACGAAAATAGTACACTTGGTTTTATTGAGTCTGTTCATCTCAAAGTCGGGTAAAAATCCTACAACATTGGAAGCAACGTCTCCAAAATGACCTTTACAGTGTTGACGGGAACGTTAAACCTCAAATCAAATGACCAAAATATAAACAACGTCATGCCTGTTTAAAGAATGGATATTTTAGACACTTTTTTAGCAATAGATTGTTGCCTGTTTGATGGTTTACCGCTAATCCCGCTGTTTATTGTTCCAAATTATCTCACTTTAAGATTTGATGACCAGTGTACATGTGAGTGAGTGAGTTTTAGTTTTACGTCCCAACAACAGCTAAGGTCATACAGAGACGTGTACATGTAAGTGACACCAATTACACGATTAGGTGTGAAAAGTTACTTGACCAGTGTTATCATGTGCATATGCGGCCAATCTGATCGGCGAGTGTCTAAACTTTCCGAGAAATGAAACCTTGTGAACAATAAACTCAGATCAGACTGTGCAGAACTTCCAGCTGATCTGAGTATTTTCTGTGTGCGCATACGCATTCAGTGCATTTCTCAGAAAGCATTTCTGATGTCACCACCATATGACATCCTAGCTCATTAACTACCGTCTTTGTCGGACATAAAATACAACAGGTTAAACTGCTTCCTGCAGTCACGAAAAAAAATTCTTTTAACGTAAGATCAGCCTGTACATCGAGCTCTTCGTTTGCTGCTCTCTGCATATCCCAGAAGCCGTACTACAACAGGTTTGAACAAAGAGCAAAGACTGAAAAGACCGGCAGGCTGATCTGCGACTTCACCTGTCGCACAGTTTACTGTCATGTTTTCCAAAAATTGGATGCGAATACCTTGTGTGCAAACTTTCGATGATGTGTTGTTGAAAAACGTGGGAAAATTTCAGACTGTAACAAATGCACGTTCAAAATGACGGCGGGAAATTAAGCGTGGCACGACAAAAACTATATATGTGTGACCAGCGAAGACTACGATCATCCTGCGCATCTGTGGAGGCTTAGCTTTCTGTTCATGGAGATAGTGAAAATACTTGAGAGACTTACACAAGCTGTCGGCATTAAATATGTTTGTTGAAGCGTGCACACTTGTCTGATTATCGCTACAGGTGGTAAAACATAATTTGGATAATTTTTATTGTCACAAAAGTAATCTGATTATTGAGAGGGGTCATACCGTCACGGTCTGCATACCGCAAGAAATGTGTGCCATTGTCCTTTTTTTATGCGTCCGAGACATGGGTTTTATGCATCTTGCGCTTCCGAAAACAAACTGCATTCAAAATTTGTGGGTTTCGACCGCTTCCTAATTTTGCCTCTCTTACCGGTCCATGGAAAATACCTGTTGATCACAGGAGACAACAGAAGTTTTACCCTCTCGTAGTAGTTTTTTCTTATTTATTTTGTTTCCGGCGGTGGTTCTATTGGCTTGCATGAACGGTCTTGAATATGCTAAGTACTGGAGATTTTGGATTATAATTATGGGTTACTTCAAAGCGTCGGCTTCTTCAGAAGTAGCCACGTGCCATATCCCTGACCCATTTGAACTGTAACTGGATAATTGTTATTTATTAGCACAGGCCACTTACCGTTAACTGACAGCTCGCGACAATAGATGAAAAAACAGCTTTTAAATAGCGATGCTTACGATATGCATTTTTATTCTAGGCTCACAGTTATTTAGAGACAAACACGGATGTTTTTGATGTTTTTTTTTTTTTGGCAGACGCACACCATTTTCATGCGTAAATACGACCAGATTGTCCTTTAATGAAAGCGCTTTTTAATGAACATGTACTTAAATACTTTAACCACGAAAAATTGAAAGACCGTTTTTGCACATAAAATGTTTGGAATATTCATGATAGAAAAAATAATTAGGGTCGGCGGGAAAAAGCTAGGCACGGTCGGGTAACCGGAACCACACATATATTTTGTATTGGCCTAAGTCTATGGAAAATCTAAGTTACATAGCAACCAAACTAAAGAGCCGAATTTCATAAAAAACACAAAACCTGTAAAGGCAAATATGGTGAATATTTTCATAAACTCTCAGCCTCATAGAGCATATGGTTTCTGAGGAGATGATTTTTTAAGTATTTTTTTTTCTATTTTTTTCAATTTGGTTTCCATGGCAACCAATACAAATGAGCAGTAGGCCTAAAATCATATGGCAGATAGTGGATTGCCTAAGGAATATTTCTATGAAAGTTTTGTCAAAATATCTGCAGCGGCTTGGCAGTAAATGCCATTTTTCAATTTTCCCCATTATAAGTCTATGGAAACTCTAAGTTGCCATAGCAACCAAATTAATGAGCCGAATTTCATAGAAAACACAAACTTTCAATCCCCCAACCCAAGGATGCTACAGATGAAATTTGGGCCCGCTCGGCCCAGCGGCTTCAGAGGAGATGTCGTTTAAAAGTGTTGACGTCACCAGACGCAGACGACGGACAACGGCCTATCCTATAAGCTCCCCCGGAGCCTTTGGCTCTGGTGAGCTAAAAAGCACATGCACATCTTCAGACCTATATGAAAACACCTGTAAAGTTTCAAAAGGATTGACCTAGAACTGTAAGAGGAGTTGCGATCACAAGGTACCCACTATCAAATATTACAGACAGACAGACGGAATTCCGGACAAGCCAAATCCAATATAGCCCCCACTTTTTCAAAGCGGGGCTATAATTATTTTGAAAATGTTTCTTTTTTTCATTCTTTCTTTTTCAAGTAAAGTTTTCTGGTCTTTTTAAGAAATTTCACCTATACGGTGGACAAAAATGGCATGCAGAGAAAAAACACCAGAAATACCAAGCACACAACCTGTCCATCTCACACAGCCAGAGCACTAACACTTAAACTGCCGATCATGACATTTGCAGACAGCATTTTTTTTTTCCATATTTTTCAGAGACAACTTTTTCTGTTTTTTTTTTTTGTTTGTGAGAAAGGCTGGTATGATTAATCGGATAATCAATCTATAATTCAACAAAAATTATTTTCACTGCTGATTTGTTTGTAATTGAATATTTGATAAGTATTATTTACTACCCAAATTTGTGCCTAAAATAGCTGGATGAGTTGCAAACAATGCAGAACCTGATGAGACCCCGCGTTCTGTGGTGTCTCATCTGGGTCTAGATTGTTTGCTCAGGTCTGTCTGTTAAAATATATTTGGTAAAAAGTTCAAAATATGGTAAGAGTCATGCTCAGACAGAAAGCCAGACAGGTAAAATATGACCAAACCTACAGTGATTTCTAATCGATTATTGATCACCATGACAGGACTGATAATCAATTTTCTTTTCAGTTTTGATTAGCCAGCCCTACCTGACAGCCCTTCTGAAACTACATCACCTCAACCCTTATCTTGCTGTTCACGACAACCCCTGTCTTTGCAAACAGTGTAGATCCAGATCAGATGGCTTCTGAAGAAGCCATCTGATCAGGATCTACACTGTTTGGCATTTAGTTTAAGAATTTGTAGCAATAAATTACGTAAAGTTATTTGATTGGTTAATAGACAGAAATGGGTGTGGCTTAAATGAATATTCAGCAAGATAAGGGTTAAAATTAACCCATTTATAGTGAATACCGTGAAAATCCTAAAACTTTGGACACCTTTAAGACTTGCTGTAAATAATTCACCTAAAATTTTAACCAGTTTGTTTCATGATCCAGTAAGGAGTCCAAAAGGTGCAGACAGAATGGCAAACAGTGTAGATCCTGAAAAGATTGCTCCTGATCCTTTAGGAGCAGTCTGATCTGGGTCTGCACTGTTTGCTTAGGCCTATCTGTCCCAAAACTTAGGATCATTATGGTAGAATTTTTTTGCCTTTTATATACAAAATGTAGCAGGAGTCCATTTCCAGATTTAGTTTATATGAATTTATTTCAGTTCCATTGCGATGAAAGCTTCATGCTTATTTGAATCGCTCTCAAACACTCATTCCAGATCTCATAGGCAGTGACTTTTACAGTACTGCTACCCATTTACACCCGGGTGGAGTGGGGCAGTGGCATTACGTGTCTTGCCCAAGGACACACCAGTTTCCAGATTTGGAGAGACCAATTGAGTTATTTTTAGAAATTTATTCAGAAAATTCACGTACATGTAGAGGCAAAGAGAGAAGGCCGTGATCAGACATCCCATCCTGTGGTCTAACCTGGGCCTGCACTGTTTTCCAGCATTCCATTTTGGGGTTGCCCGTAAAAAATGAAAGAATGAACAGAAAAAAATCCTATATTAAGACCACCTTTGGGACTGTTCAAAAGTGGTCTCTAAGACCACTTTTGAACAGTCTCAAAGGTGGTCCCTGACCAGAAGACACTGCTGTAAGAAACTAGAAATGTGTCAATACAACACAAATGCCCCCACCTAGGACCTACCTCCCCCACCCCCCATCACCTTAAGGTCATGCAGCAGGGGCGGGGTTATGGCTGAATGAAACTTTTGACATGTATCTATCATCATTCCAAATATGTAGCAAATCCATCAAATGGTTCAAGAAATATGAGCTCTCAAAAAATATAATATAAAAAATTTCTATGTCTGTGACCTTGACCTTCAGTTAAGGGGTGGGGGGTATGGCTCAATGAAACTTTGGACCTGCAACTATTGTCATACCAATAATGAAGCAAATCCATTATAGAGTTTGGAAAATATAAGCTATTAACATACTTAATTTTCAAAATTTCCATGTCTGCGACCTTGCCCTTGAAGTCATAGGCATGGGTGGGGGTATTGCTGAATAAATCTTTGGACCTGCATCTATTATTAAACAAAATATGAACCAAATGAATCATAAAAGTTAAAGTTCAATGTGGTACAAATACCTTAACCTGTTAAAGATTAAAAATTTCTAAGTCCGTGACCTTGACACCATGGGTAGGTGTGGGGGTATTGCTGGCTAAAACCTTGGACCCATATCTATCATCATACTAAATATAAACCACATCCATTGCATGGTTTGAAAAATATGACCTCAAGTTCTACCCTGACCAAAAACCTTAACCTGAGTCTTAAACATTAAAAATTTCTAAGTCTGTGGCCTTGACCTTGAGACCATGGGTAGGTGTGGGGGTATTGCTGGATAAAACTTTGGACCCATATCTATCATCATACTAAATATAAACCATATCCATTGCATGGTTTGAAAAATATGAGCTCAAGTTCTACCCTGACCAAAAACCTTAACCTGAGTCTTAAACATTAAAAATTTCTAAGTCTGTGACCTTGACCTTGAGACCATGGGTAGGGTTGGGGGTATTGCTGAATAAAACTTTGGACCTATATCTATCATCATACTAAATATAAACCAAATCTATTGTATGGTTTGGAAAATATGAGCTCAAGTTCTACCCTGACCAAAAACCTTAACCTGAGTCTAACAGGATTACGTATGTATGTACGTACGTACACACTTTCGTACAGAAGGATGTACATTCGGAAACCGTACGCACATACGCACGTACCCACGGACGCACGTACGGAAAACCGAAAAACTCTATGCCCCCGGCATCATCCGATGCGGGGGCATAAAAATAACTGCATCCTTCTAAATAAGCTCTTTAAACCAGAATTTGTCTTAATTTTAGGTGGTCTTAATAGCGGAATTTCACTGTACTGTTACAGAATCAAATTCTTTCCTTTACAAGCAGACCCTAAACTGATATGAGAAAAAATAAGAACTGTCACTATAGGTGACCAATGCCCCCCGTGGGAGCCAATTTCTGAGTTTTTTCAAAATTTCAAGGGGAGATAATTCAGCCAAAAATGACAACAGAGTTATGGCCCTTGGTCAGAATGTAGCCCTTGTGATGGGGATTAAGTGTGTGAAGTTTCATGGGGCTAGCCGGCTAGGTCAAATACTTTTGAAGTTATGATCAAGGTTTAAGTTTTTGTGACGGACGGACAGACAGACAAGACAAATTCTATATGCCCCCTGAATCAAAGATTCTCGGGGGCATAAAAATACTTTTCCCTGGTGTCGCCAATCTTCTTGATGCTAAGAACAGTAATGCAATGTTGATTATGATGAAGGAAGTTTATGAACCCACTTTACTGACTTACCCTCCCCCTTTCCAGGGGTTATACTGAACGACAGCACAAGGTTTCCCTTTCAGTGAGGGATTAAGTCTCTGCTCTACCTGTACATAGAAGCAGTCCATATCAACAAGGGCAATAACTCTCTCCATGGTGAAAAAAAACACAGATCAATGAACTTAGCAATGACACATCTGAAATGAACAACAACAAGGAAACAATAAACATCAGTGAAAATTAAAAAAATTTGGACACCTTGAGGACTTGCTGTTATTTTCCTTAAAATTTTAACAGATTGATTTCACAATCAAGCAAGGAGTAAAAAAAAAGTGCAGTCGAAATGACAATTAGTGTAGAGTACACCCTGACCAGAATGCTTCTTCAGGAGGAGCAGTCTGATCTGGGTGTGCACAGTTTGCTTAGTCTGTCTGTCCCAATACTTTTAATAGGATCATTATGGTACACTCAGTCTGTACCTCGATTCAGGTTAATAGTTACTCTTGGTTTCTTGAAACAAAATCTGCATTCATGTCCAGAGGATGACCTGATGATGTAAAGGAGGCTGGCAGCATATAAAGGACTCCAGCATTCCTTTGGTTTTGGGATATGATATATCCAAAATCATGTTCAAATCATGTTCAATGTGACCAAATGTCAGTCATGTTCAAATCATGTTCAATGTGACCAAATGTCAGTCAATGAGGTGTCATGGCACCTTCCGGACAAGCAGATTAATCATGACTACTCACTACACCAGCATGCATTGGCGCACGTTGAATCCGCCAAATACCTTGGTATCACCATTACCGACAATTTTGATTGGGGCCAGTATATTTCCCAGAAAATATCAAAAGCATTAGGATTTCTTAGATGCACTTTGGCTTTTGCTCCTAGGCAGACAAAGGCTGTTGCACACTGGTTCGCCCTAAACTTCAGTATGTATCATTTGTTTGGCACCCTCAAGTAAAAACTCTGATTCAGCGGGTTGACAAGGTTCAGAAGTCGGCTGCTCAATGGATCTGCCAGGGATGGTGGAACAAAAGTAGCTTTGGTGAGGTGGAATGGTCATCCGTGGAGGTCCATGATGAGCTGTCCTCTTTAACCTTCTTTTACACTCTGGTACAGGTATAGTGTCTCTTAATCCTTTTTGTACCAAATGGAATCTTCCTCCCTATATATACTGGGAGTCCATTCCAAACTTAAAGGGTGTCAGGTTGCATTTTCTTCTAAATTTACATGGAAAATGTCTTAACTTTTCGCAAACATAGTAGGCCTGATCAGACGCTGCATTCTGCGGCGTCTGATCTGGGCCTGTACTGTTTGCCACTTACCCCTTTTGGGATTTCTGGTACTAAATGGGTTAATATAAATACTTGACCCCTGTGACAGGCCCAGTCCAAACAAGGGCATCAAAATTAAACAGAACACATTATCGCAGGTACCAGGCTAATCCTCAATTCAAAAATGAAGACAAGCAGAGTAGTCGTTCTTGCATGTGACACTCTGCATTGAACTGTTCTATAATCCTACCAAGTTTCATTAAAATATTTCAGTCACATAGTTATGCTTCGGAAACAAAAAGTTGAATAATATTGACTAAGGGAGATAATTTGAAAAGGAAGACAAGCATAGTTGTCATCCTTGCACCCGACACTCCGGACTGACCTGATCTATAATCCTACCATGTATCATTAGAATATTGCAAACAATTGTTGAGTTATGCTACGGAAACGAAAATGAAGAAAAAATATGGATCAGGGGAGATAGTTTGAAAAGGAAGACAAGCAGAGTTGTCATTCACGCAAGCGACACTTTACACTGACCTGTTTTATAATCCTACCAAGTATATTAAAATATTTCAAATGGTTGCAGATTTATGCTCTGGCAACGAAAATGAAGTAAAAATAGGGACCAGGGGAGATAATTTCAGAAGACAGACAAGCAGAGTTGTCATTTTTGCCCACAACACTCCACACTGGCCTGTTCTATAATCCTACCAAGTATCATTAATAAAATATTTGAAACAGTTGCAGAGTTCTGCTCTGGCATCGAAAATTATGTAAAAATATCGATCAGGGGAGATAATTTGGAAAGGCAGACAAGCAGAGTTGTAATTCTTGCATGTGACACTCCACACTGAACTGTTCTATGATCCTTCCAAGTATCATTTGAATATTTTAAAAGGTTGCATAGTTATGATTTGGAAATGAAATGTTGAATAATATTTATCAGGGGAGATAATTCGAAAAGGAAGAAAAGCAGAGTTGCCTTTCTTGCACATGACACTCCGCACTGACCTGTTCTATAGTCCTACAAAGTATCATTAAAATATTTCAAACGGTTGCGGAGTTTTGCTCCAAAAAAGAAAATCAAGTAAAAAAATAGGGATCAGGGGTGACAATTCAAAAAGGAAGACAAGCAGAGTTGTCATTCTTGCATGCGACACTCCACACTGTCCAGGTCTACAAATCTACCACGTATCATTAAAATATTTCAAACAGCTGAGGAGTTATGCTCCGGAAACAAATTGTTGATGTCGCCCACCAGCTTGCATCATTTTAATAACCATTTCTGGTTAAAAAATGAATTTTATGTATTACTCAGTATATTGGAAATTTTAGCTCATAAAAGTCTGAAGATTGTCTGACATAAAGTGTGCCAGATCGGGATGTTATCTGGGACCCCCTGTGCAAGGAGAGGAATCCCCTGTGCCGATTAAAGAACCATACCGTAACTACATGATTATTCTTTATGTTTCAAAGAGTATCTAGACACAGTATGTGAGGATATATAGGTGATCATGACGAATGAACATCGCGTGAGGAATCCCTACCATTGCAACAAATGCACAAGTTAGGATTTTAAGAAGTAACGAGAGCAATCAAGATTGTTTCATCTTACAAAAGTCATCTTATATATTGCATTTAATTAAAATTTTCAAATGTTTTCTAGTATATACATGTATGTTAAAGTGTGTTGTTTTTTTTTGTTTTGTTTTTTTTATTTCTATTTCCTTCACTGTATTTTGGTTGCTTTCAAGTCTGGTATGACTATCCATCGTGCACTTCGTGACATTCATCACTGCAAATGATACCAGTGGAGCATGCTTGGAGACTCCAATTTTATAACCGCTGCCAGGAATTGAACTGAGGGCTTCTAGCATCATAGGCACTTTACTAACCCCTGAGCTACCACACTTCTGGATGTCAGAGTGACCGAAGCCAGTATTAGCTTATAGTGCTCCTGGTATATAATAACTTCTATACGTAGGTGATTGTAGCTTATGTGGACAGCAAAGGACTATGCATATCAGCCGTCCTGCCGAATGAACATAGGGGCTTGGAGAAATAGATTGGGCTGCACGATGCTTCCACGCAGAGCTGAATCTGACCACCCATGAGTACTGGTAACCCGCTAAGAAGGTTTTGTTTGTTTGTATGAATTGAGGTGTAATGTTCCGTTCAACACTGTAAAGGTCATTTTGGAGACGTTGTTTCCAATCTTGTGGGACTTTTTCTTTCTTTCTGCTGATACTGCGTCGGTCACATTTGACCATTACCGCAGGTGTACATTACATACACTCCAGGTTTGCAGTATGAAAGCCTACACAGTAATCATGTAATTACGGAAGGGATCTTTAACTTGCACAGGGGATGGTTCTCCCTGCACCGGGGGCCTCCAGTTAACGTCCCGATCCGAAGGACGGTGCACTTTATGACTTTCATCCCTGCAAATGATGCCAATGGAGCGTGTTCGGACACCGAAATTTTATCGCTGCTGCCGGGAATTGAACCCGGGACCTCTAGCATCAGAAACAAATGCACTAACCACTGAGCTATCACGCTCCAGTGTGACATTTACCCGACACAGAGATGAAATGACATCTCAAACCCTGCCGCCCAATGAAACCAATATAGTTTATAAGCATGGACGGTGCGATACTCGCACCACTTTGCCTTGGCAGGCTGAGATCTTCTAAGCGGTTTACCAGACTCGTGTGCGGGTCGGTTTCAGCTCTGCCTGGAAGCATTATGCAGACATTTCTTCAAGCCACGATGGGTGAGGGCAGCCGCTAAGGTCTAAGCCTGCCCAGGCAAAGTGATAAGAGTCAGACCGTCCAATGCATATATGCCTTTTGATTTTATTGGGTGGCAGGTCTTGAGATGTCATTTCAACTCAGTATCGGGTAAAAGTCCCACAAAATTGGAAGAGTTGTTGGAACTTGTGTTGATGGGGACGTTTTACCTCAATGAAAACAAATTGGATCAGAATTGTTACTGATGACACGTCAAATGACATTCATACACCAGGATGTCACCAGTCATAGGTCTGAAAAAACGTCACTTATGAAGTTATGTAATTACCACGAAAACCAATTACATTCCAAAGTGGAATGAATATAAGGCAGGAAAATCAAGAAAAATTGAAATATAATAAAATATATTACAAAGTGTATTGATTTTCATAATTTTATAGCAGTTTTATGGTAACGGTGTGCAAACTCCTCTATGTAAATGCTTTATAACCTTAGAAACGAAGGGTTGAAATATTTCGGTTTTCCCGGCCGAAACTATTTGCGCAATAACCGTGTTATCTGGGGTTCCGGGACGTTTCGCCCCCAAACCATTTCCTCCCCTAGTCGTTTCGCCCAACGACGTTTCCTCCCTGGTCGTTTGCCCCTAGTCGTTTCGCCCCTAGTCGTTTCGTTCCCCTAGTCGTTTCGCCCACTTTTCACTGTAACACTAATTTTCACTGTTGAACAAGTATCCACAAGGAATGATTTTGTGCAGTTATAAAAGCAATATAACCGCCTATAAACCTCACTTCTTCTCAAATAAAATGGGTTCATGAGGACTGAACAAATTATTTGTCTTAATCACGATGGAAGTAAGGGCGAGGATTGTGGTGCCACATAAAATCGATTTAAGCCCCCCAGTGGAATTCGTTTCCGCTGACCGTTCCAAGCCAGTTCTTCTGTTGCGGTTTATTTTTGTTATGGTTTGTCTTTGGGTGTTTGTGTCGCTTATATTATTTTATTTTGGATAGCCTATTGGCCATTTTGTGGGAAAGTAACTGTCCATTTGGATTTCCACTATTGATGTTTCCATTAGGGTCTGTTGTTTCATGTTTGTGTTTCTTTCTCTTTGGTGTCTCTGATGGGAGCTGTGGGTTAATTGTATCGATTCCTGATCATTGCCTCCACCTCTTCTTTACTAGGGTTTTCATTGCAAAGTCTTGTTAACTTGATGATATGCAAACTTTGAAAAGGTATACATAGTACTATCGTTCACGGTAACAATCCCTGTTAAAGGAAACCAGAAAAAATAGCGTGTAAATTAATATATACGACCAATTTATATTTTCAAACACATAGCGTGGGTTTTGGGAGCTTGTCAGAGCCGCCTAATTAAGACAGTCCTGGCGGGTACCCACGACCTATGTCTTGGAGTGGAAATAAGAAAAGTAATGTATGCCCTTGTAGACCCAATTTTTCTATTTTTAAGGTCGGGTTTGGAGGTGTGTTCATTACAAGAACTGGTTAACATTATGATCTGATAATTGTTTTATACACCTTCTCCGCTCTCAATCATTAGAGCAATAATATTTCTGTCATTTGCCAAATTATTTTCAGTTTTATAGATGCTGAATGTAGCAATTACCCACAACAGTGTCATATATGCCATTTTGTACATATTTTGTATCCTCGTGGGTGTTTGTGCCTACTGGAAATTTAAATAAATTTTTCTTCTTTTTCTTCATTTTCAACCGTTGCTTGCCGACACTGTTAAAGAACTAACCGACCAATCTAAAGGTGAAAAAGAGATAATTAAAGACAATTAATTATTCACAGAGCACGTGTTTTAACACCTCACCATTAATCTTTGCTGGCTGACTGTTAACGAAACAATCGACCAGTTTAAAACAAAACTGGTAAAGGTGCTTAAGCGATAATTAAAGACGTTTTACTTTGCAAAGAGCGCGTGTTTTCACACCTCATTATATATATATATATATATATATATATATATATATATATATATATATATATATATATATATATATATATATATATATATATATATATATAAAAGGCATCAAATTAGTTGCAATATCAAACTCTGGATAGTGAAAGGTATAGGCATCATGGTTACAGACTGACAGAAAAATCCGCCCATCAGACTTTCTGGCAAAGAAATGTTTAATAACAGATGCTTATTATGCAAATTTGCTTGACCAACTGAGAAATGTCATCCGTGAAAAACTCCGAGGTAACTCTCCAAAAGGATTCTTCTCCAACAAGAGTCCACACTTGCAAAATTGCAATTGCTGTTGAGTAGAATGGGTACAAGCTAATACCACTCGATAAGTAATGTAAGTAAACAACACAGAAAACATAGATAGTGATTATAGAGGCTGAATTTCAGGACTCATGACTAGCCCTCAATGAAGCTTCATTTACTCATTCAATTGATTGCATCTACAGATTTCAAGTTCACATGTAACAATACTTTCCCAAAAATTAACAATACCCACCTTTTCCTCACATAAAAGCATATGCAACCAAATTTGACCTGGAGGTAAATTGGGTCAAGGCCAAGACCCCAATTCTACATAACAAGTTTCATGATAATCGGCCCACAGGTTCCAGAAGATTTCTGAAGGGTTTTTACCTTATATGGGCATGACAGCCAAATTGGTAAGTGACCAAACTCATATTAATTACTTTTCATTTCTCTGTTCCTAAAAACTTTCATATGCAAAAGAATGGTCCAGTGGTGGTTTCTGAGAAAAAAAAAAAAACAATTTTTAATTTTCATACCTGAATGACCTTGGGCCAAAGTCAAAGAATGACCTTGAACACTGCTGTAGTTTCAAATAGTCATTCAGCTAACTGCATCTGCCAATTTTCAGATCACAGCCTGGATTCGGAGTTTTCTGAAGGGCTTTTACCTTATATGGGCATGTCTGCCAGATTTGGTCATATGATCATGCTCATGTTAATTAATTTTCATTGCCTTGTTCCTAAAAGCTTTCGTGTGAAGTTTAGTTTATACAAATTACCCTGTGGTTTCTGAGAAAAATATGTTATATCTGAATGACCGTGGGTTAAGGTTCAGGAATGACCTTGACCTTGAATACTCCTGTAGTTTCAGTCACTCATCCAGCTTACTGCGTCTTCCAATTATCAGATCACAAGCTATAAAAATCCCCCCCCCCAAAAAAAAAACAAGGTTTTGACTTTTTACCATATAAATGTCTATGCGACAAATTTGACCTTGGCATAAAATAGGTGAAGGTCATCCAGGGGGCATCATTTTAATAACATTTGATTGGCTACTAGAGTCCCCAATAATACATACCAAGTTTCGTGTCAATCAGCCCACTGGTTCTGGAGATGATTTTTGAAGAGTTTTTACCTTATATGGGAATGGTGGCCATCTTGGTCATATGACCTCGACCCCACAAACAAACTTTCGTTCCCCCATACAATGGATGCTCCACATGAAATTTGACTTCATTCGGCTCGGTGGTTTCAGAGGAGATATTTGGAAATGGTGGGCGGACAACGAACGACGGACAACATACCAGCCTATACTATAAGTTCACCCAATGAGCTAAAAAGGCTCAGGTGAGCTAAATTCAGAACCAACTAGAAATGTGGCCAGACGACACAGATGCCCCCGCCAAAGCCCCGCCTCACCCCGAAAATCCATGTTGCAACAAAAATTTCTAAGTGTGTGACCTTGTCATCAGGAACATTTGTGAGAAGTTATATTGAAATTGGTGAAGAAATGTAAGCACAAGAGCAATGACAAAGTTTTTCTAAAATAGCCACAGTGACCTTGACCTTGAAAGTCGAACTCGCTCGAGGTATTGTTATAAGGAACATTTGTGTGAAGTTATATTGAAATCAGTGAAGAAATGTAGTCGCTAGAGCGATGACAAAGTTTTTCTAAAAATAGGCACAGTGACCTTGACCTTGAAAGTCAAATTTACTCGAGTTATTGTCATAAGGAACCTTTGTGTGAAGTTATATTGAAATAGGTGAAGAAATGTAAGCCCTAGAGCGATGACAAAGTTTTTCTAAAAATAGCCAAAGTGACCTTGACCTTGAAAGTGGAACTTGCTAGAGATATTGCCATAAGGAACATTTGTGTGAAGTAATATAGAAATTGGTGAAAAAATGTAAGCGCTAGAGCAATGACAAAGTTTTTCTAAAAATAGCCACAGTGACCTTGACCTTGAATGTCAAACTCGTTCGAGGTATTGTCATAAGGAACATTTGTGTGAAGTTATATTGAAACCAGTGAAGAAATGCAGGCACTAGAGCGATGACAAAGTTTTTCTAAAAATAGCCACAGTGACCTTGACCTTGAAAGTCAAAATGGCTCGAGATATTGGCATAAGGAACATTTGTGTGAAGTTATATTGAAATCGGTGAAGAAATGTAAGCGCTAGAGCGATAACAAAGTTTCTCTAAAATAGCCACAGTGACCTTGACCTTGAAAGTCGAACTCGCTAGAGAAATTGTCATAAGGAACATTTGTGTGAAGTTATATTGAAATCGGTGAAGAAATGTAAGCGCTAGAGCGATGACAAAGTTTTTCTAAAAATAGCCACAGTGACCTTGACCTTGAGGCCATGACCTTGAAAGTTGATATTGCTCGAGCTATTTTTATAAGGAACATTTGTGTGAAGTTATATTGAAATTGGTGAAGAAATGTAGGCGCTAGAGCGATGCTAAAGTTTTTCTAAAAATAGCCACAGTGACCTTGACCTTGAAAGTCGAACTCGCTAGAGATGTCGTCATAAGGAACATTTGTGTGAATATATATTGAAATTGGTGAAGAAATGTAAGCGCTAGAGCGATGACAAAGTTTTTCTAAAAATAGCCACAGTGACCTTGACCTTGAGGTCATGACCTTGAAAGTCAAACTCGCTCGAGATATTGTCATAAGGAACATTTGTGTGAAGTTATATTGAAATCAGTGAAGAAATATAGACGCTAGAGCTATGTTGTGCGAGGGGATAATTAAAAAGTCTGTGACCTTCATGGGCATGGGTGGGGTTATCGCTGAATAAAATGGACAGGTATCTAACATCATACCAAATATCAACTCAATCCATCGCACGATTTGGAAAATATCAACTCTTAAAATATCTAATTAAAAATTTCTAAGTCTGTGACCTTGACCTTGAAGCCATAGGCATGAGTGGGGGTATTGCCAAATAAACATTTGGACCTGTATCTATCATCATAGCATACATAAGCCAAATCCATAATACAGTTTGGAAAATTTGAGCTCTTTAAAATCTTTCACATTAAAATTGTCTAAGTCTGTGACCTTGACCTTGAGGTCATAGGCCTGGGTTGGGCTACTGCTGAATAAAACATTGTACCTATATCTATCATCATATGAACCAAAGCTATCATAAAAGTTCAGGTTCTACCAGGTACAAATACCTTAACTGGAGTCTTTAACATGGAAAATTTCTAAGTCCATGACCTTGACCTTGAAGCCATAGGCATGAGTGGGGGTATTGCCAAATAAACATTTGGACCTGTATCTATCATCATAGTATACATAAGCCAAATCCATAATATAGTTTGGAAAATTTGAGCTCTTTAAAATCTTTCACATTAAAATTGTCTAAGTCTGTGACCTTGACCTTGAGGTCATAGGCATGGGTTGGGCTACTGCTGAATAAAACATTGTACCTATATCTATCATCATATGAACCAAAGCTATCATAAAAGTTCAGGTTCTACCAGGTACAAATACCTTAACTGGAGTCTTTAACATGGAAAATTTCTAAGTCCATGACCTTGACCTTGAGGCCATGGGCATGGGTGGGGGTATCGCTGAATAAAACTTTGGACCTATATCTATAATCATACCAAATATGAACCAATTCCATCTAATGGTTTGGAAAATATGAGTTCTAAAATGTTCAAGTCTACCTGTTACAAAAACCTTAACCAGAGTCTTTAACATTGAAAATTTCTAAGTCTGTGACCTTGACCTTGAGGTCACAGACATGGGTGGGGGTATTGCTTAATAAAACTTTGGACCTATCTCTATCATCATACCAAAGATGAACCAGTTCCATCATATGGTTAGGAAATGAGATCTAAAAATTCAGGCTCTACCTGTTACAAAAACTTTAACCTGAGGTTACAGGATCACGTACGTACGTACACACACACGTACAGACGGACGTACACATGTACGCACATACACACGTACGGAAAACCGAAAAACTATATGCCCCCGGCATCATATGATGCGGGGGCATAACAAAAAAATCTTGTCACAAGAAATACACATGCCAACATGCACTGACAAGTATGAAAGCTGTATCGCAGCTGTTTCAAAAGTTACAGTAAATTTTGGAGGTTTTATAAGGTAGGTCTAAGGTAATAGGGAATCAAAAACATTCAAAAGACAAAAGGCCATCACAAGCAATATGCAAGCCAAATGTGAAAGCTGAATGACAATGGGTTCAAAAGTTGTGGTCAATGTTTAAGTTTTGCTTGTTTGCTTTTTAGTGAGTGGGTGTTTGAGTTTTACGTCTCAACAACAGCTAAGTTCATACAGAGATGGGACCAGCCGGTTGCTGTTTCATTAGTTTTTCTTACATGGTATTTGCTGTTCCTCTTGGTGCTTTAAGGGGAATGGGAACACCTTCAGTGGAGGCAACTCCTGCAAAAGTATTTTTATCTCCCTTGTCAGTAGGGGTCAACTCTTAAAGGAAAGAATTTGCTCCTTAGTGCTAAGGAGCAAATTTTTTCCTTTAAGAGTAGACCCCTTTTTCAGTGTGACAGGGCTTATAGGAAAGCAAACAGGAAGTTCCGAAAGTTGTCTGCCTTTGAAAAATGACAGAAAAATCTGACAGGTGTTCCCATTTCCCTTAAGTAGGTTGTGATCATTGATTGTGGCTTGTCATTGTCATCGTGACCATTCTACTCAGAATCTCTCGTTTTCAAAAGCTTAATATTCTGCTATTTTTGCAAGGACACTTTGGGGATATCTAGTTCACTTTCCTATGAAAAGGAGTCTACTCTTAAAGGAATGAATTTGCTAACAGAGAAGCAAATTCTTTCCTTAAAGAGTTGAACCACTGTGAAGGGAGACAGTGTTTTTTTTTAAGTTACCTCCGCTGAAGGAGCATCCCTTCCTCTTAGCCATTGTTAACCTACGTGTTTTTATGTATCTGCACCAACTCCCCCTTTGTTAAGCCCCAGAACCATATAAAATGTCTAACCCCTGGAAAGCTATGTTTGCATCAGGATAAGTTGCCTTAAAAAGTGACTTTTTTTTGCGGGGCTTCCCACTAAAAATATACCGTACCTTGTGGTGGTGGTTGGAGGTGTGAAGGGGGCTACCCACCTCACATCCTAAAACAAAAGGACTATGATAGTCCTATGACGCTCACCTGAGCTAAAGGATGTACATACTTAATAATGAAGTTTCACACGGTAAACTGCTTTAAGACTTTGTATAAATGTTTTGAACCCAGAGGTATTACTTGAACAAACTTTGGTAGAGGTCCACTGTTTGAAGCTACAAGTCAAGTATCAAATACCTGGGCTTTCTGGTTTAACAGTTATATAACAGAAGGTTTTTAAGTACCAGAACTTCTTAAATAATCTGAACCACATTAGTAGATGTCCACTAGATATAGCTACATACCAAATACCAGAATCCTGGGCCTTCTGGTTTCAGACAAGAGATTCTTAAGGTTTTCTCTATATATCTTTATGGAAAACGTGGGCCCCTGGGTGGGTCCGTTTTTAGCCTAGCCTCAGGGCATTAGTTTGAACAATCTTGGAAGAGGTCTCCTAGATGTAGCTACATACCAAATATCAAGATTTTAAAAAGTTTTCCCTATATATCTATTGAAAACATGTGGGCCCCTGGGTGGGGCCATTTTTTGCTCCATGGCTATAATTTGAACCAACTGGGTAGAGGTTCACAAGATGAAGCTTCATACCAAATATCAAAGACCTGGGCCTTCTGGTTTCAGACAAGAAGGTTTTCCCTATATAAGCCTGTGTAAAACCAGTGGGCCCTGGCCCGGGGCAATTTTTGGCCCCATGGGTATAATTTGAACAATCTTGGTAGATGTCCACTTGGTAGCTATCAAATATCAAAGACCTGGGCCTTTTGATTTCAGACAAGAATTATTTAAAGGGTTTCCCCATATAAGCCTATGTTAAACTACTGGGCCCCAGGGCAGGGCGATTTTTGGGCCCGGGGCTATAATTTGAACAGCCTTGGTAGAGGTCCGCTACATAAAGATTCATACCAAATATCAAAGACCTGGATCTTCTGGTTTCAGACAAGGAAGATTTTTTCACGTTTTCCCTATATAAGTCTTCTAAGTAAAACTTGAGGGCCCCGGCGTGGGGCCATTTTTGGCCCCATGGATATAATTTGAACGATCTTGGTAGAGATTCATTAGATGAAGCTTCATACTAAATATCAAAGACCTTGGCCTTCTGGTTTCAGACAAGAAGTCTCAAAAGATTTTCCCTATACAAGTCTATGCAAAACCAGTGGGCCCCGGCGCGGGGCCATTTTTGGCCCCAGGGCTATTATTTGAACAATCTTGGTAGAGGTCCACTAGATGTAGTGTCATACCAAAATATCAAAGACCTGGGCCTTCTGGTTTCAGACAAGAAGATTTGGGGGGGGGGGGGGAAGCTGGAACTGGGCCATTTTTGTCCCCAGGGCTATAATTTGAACAATCTTAGTAGAGGTCCACTAGATGAAGCTTCATACCAAATATCAAAGACCTGGGCCTTCTGGTTTCAGACAAGAAGATTTGTAAAGGTTTTCCCTATATAAGCCTATGTAAAGCCAATGGGCCCTGGCCAGGGCCATTTTTGCCCCAGGGCTATTATTTGAACAATCTTGGTAGGTGTCCACTAGATGAATCTTCATACCAAATATCAAAGACCTGGGCCTTCTGGTTTCAGACAAGAAGGTTTTTAAAGGTTTTCCATATGTAAGCCTTTTGTAAAACCAGTGGGCCCTGCCCCGGGGCCATTTTTTGGCACTAGGGTTAGAATTTAAACAATCTTGGTAGATGTCCACTAGATGAAGCTTCATACCAAATATCAAAGACCTAGGCCTTCTGGTTTCAGACAAAATGATTTTTAAAGGTTTTTTTTTTTTTTGTTATTTTCCTCTTTCTTTGCCATGGCAACCAGAGTTCTGCATGGAATGGAATTCTTTGAACAGCTTTGACAGAAGACCACCAAAAGATCATTTCTGCCAAGTTTGGTTAGAATCCATCCCGTGGTTTAGGAGGAGATTTTGTTTAAATGAAATTGTGAATGGATGACAATGATGACGACGACGACAGACGGTGAGTGATCACAATAGCCCCGCCCCCCCACTTGAGCCTTCGGCCCAGGTCAGCTAAACAAGAGGGCCATGATGGTCCTGGATCGGTCACCTGATCCACAGTGTAACAAGTGGGCCCCGGGGAGGGCCATTATTGGCCCCAGGGCTATAATTTACATAATCTTGAGGGAGGTCTAAAAGGTGAAGCTTCATACCAAATATCAAAGACCGGAGCCTTCTGGTTTCAGACAAGAAGATTTTGAAAGGTTTAAGTCTATACAAGAGGGCCACGATGGCCCTGGATCGCTCACCTGATCCACACTGTAGCAATGAAATAGTAGGTAATACAGTAAGGTGTCTTGTCAGAAGGAAAATACATGCCAAATATGAAGGCTCTAGATCAAATGGTTCAAAAGTTATGATAAAGTGGGTCAAAGTTCAAGGTCACAGGTCAAACTTTTTGTATGGATGTGAAGCCATTGTCACAAGGAATATACATGCCAAATATGAAGGCTCTATCTCAAATGGTTCCAAAGTTATGATTAAGTAGGTCACAGAGTGGGAAGACCTTGTCACAAGGAAAATACATGCGAAATATGAGGCCCTACCTTAAATGGTTCAAAAGTTTTGACAAAAACGATCAAAGTTCAAGGTCACAGGTCAAAAATTTTGCATGGTTAGGAAGCCCTTGTCACAAGGACCCTACATGCCAAATATGAAGGCTCTATCTTAAATAGTTCAAAAGTTATGAGAAAGAAGGTTAAAGGTCAAGGTCAAAGGTCAATTTTTTGTATGGGTGAAAGTAGCTGCCACAAGGAACATACATGTCACATATGAAGGCTCTACCTCAAATGGTTCAAAAGTTATGATAAAGTAGGTCACATGTCAAGGTCACAAGTCATTTTTGTATGATACAAGGAAACTACATGCCAAAATATGAAGGCTCTATCTCAAATGCTTCATCGGGGCTTTAAGAAATAGGCTGCATGATGCTTCCACGCAGAGGTGCATCCGACCCACACACGAGTACTGGTAAACCGCTTAGAGGATCTAAGGCTACCCATGCAAAGCTGCGCACGAGTCGGACAGTCCATGCTTATAAACCCTATTGGTTTCATAAGGTGACAGGGCTTGAGGTGTCATTTCATCTCAATGTCGGGTAAAAGTCCCACAAAATTGGAAGCAATATATCCAAAATGACCTTTACAGTGTTGACGGGGACGTTAAACCTCAAATCAAACAAATCGCAAATGCTTAAAAAATTATGACAAAGTAGGTCAAGGTCATAAGACAAAAAATTTTGTATGGGTGGAAAGACCTTTTCACAAGGAACATACATGCCAAATATGAAGGCACTATCTCAAATGGTTCAAACGTTATGATAAAGTAGGTCAAATGTCCAAGTAAAGGTCACAGATCATTTTATGTATGAATAGGAAACCCTTGTCGCAAGGAACCTACATGCCAAATATGAAGGCTGTATCTCAAATGCTTAAAAAGTTTTGACAAAGTAGGTCAATGGTCAAGGTGATGGGTCAAATTTTTAAATGGTTGGGAAAACCTTGTCATAAGGAACATACATGCCAAATATTAAGGCTCTATCTCATATGGTTCAAAAGTTATGATAAAGTAGGTCACAGGTCAAGGTCACTGGTCAAATTGTTATATGAGTGGGAAGCCCTTGTCACAAGGAACCTACATGCCAAATATGAAGGCTCTATCTCAAACAGTTCAAAAGTTATGACAAAATAACCTATTGATCTACTTTTTGTCCAGATGATCATTCTGAGCAAGTTTTATGATGATTGGACTAAAACTGTGGCCTCTTAGAGTGTTCACAACGTTTTTCTATGATTTGACCTGCTGACCCACTTTTTAACCCGACATGATCCATATTCAAACTTGACCCAGATATTGTCAAGATGACCATTCTGAGCAAGTTTGATGATGATCGGACCAAAACTGTGGTCTCTAGTGTGTTCACAAGGTTTTTTCTATGATCTGACCTACTGACCTACTTATTGACCAGACAAGACCCATATTCGAAATTAACTGGGATATTGTCAAATGCTCATTTTGAGCAAGTTTGATGATGATCGGACTAAAACTGTGGCCTCTAGTGTGTTCAGTTGGTTTTTCCATGATTCGACCTACTGACCTACTTTTTGACCAGACATGACCCATTTTCTAACTTGACTGAGATATTGCCAAATTGATCATTCTGGGCAAGTTTGATGATGATCGGACCTAAACTGTGGCCCCTAGTGTGTTCAGGAGGTTTTTCTATGATTTGACTTACTGACCTACTTTTTGACCCGACATGACCCATATTCGAATGTGACCGAGATATTGTCAAGATGATCATTCTAGGCAAGTTTGATGATGATCGGACCTAAACTGTGGCCTCTAGTGTGTTAAGGTTTTTCTATGATTTGACCTACTGACCTTCTTTTTGAGCCGACATGACCCATATTCGAACTTGACTGAGATATTGTCAAGACTATCATTTTGAGCAAGTTTGATGATGTTCGGACCAAAACTGTGGCCTCTAGTGTGTTTTTCTATGATTTGACCTACTGACCTACTTTTTGACCCGACATGACCCATATTCGAACTTGACTGAGATATTGTCAAGATGATCATTCTGGATAAGTTTGATGATGATCGGACTTAAACTGTGGCCCCTAGTGTGTTCAGAAGGTTTTTCTATGATTTGACTTACTGACCTACTTTTTGACCCGACATGACCCATATTCGAATGTGACCGAGATATTGTCAAGATGATCATTCTGGGCAAGTTTGATGATGATCGGACCTAAACTGTGGCCTCTAGTGTGTTCAGGAGGTTTTTCTATGATTTGACCTACTGACCTTCTTTTTGAGCCGACATGACCCATATTCGATCTTGACCGAGATATTGTCAAGACTATCATTCTGAGCAAGTTTGATGATGATCAAACCAAAACTGTGGCCTCAAGTATGTTCACAAGATTTTTCTCTGATTTGACCTACTGACCTACTTTTTGACCCTACATGACCCTTATTCGAATTTCACCCAGATATTGTCAAGTCGATCATTCTGAGCAAGTTTGATGATGATCGGACCAAAACTGTGGCCTCTAGAGTGTTCAGAAGGTTTTTCTATGATTTGACTTACTGACCTAGGTACTTTTTGACCCGACATGACCCATATTCGTACTTGACCGAGATATTGTCAAGATGATCATTCTGAGCAAGTTTGATGATGGTTGGACCAAACCTAAGGCCTCTAGTGTGTTCAGAAGGTTTTTCTATGATTTGACATACTGACCTACTTATTAATCCGACAACACCCATATTCAACTTGACTGAGATATTGTCAAGATGATCATTCTGGGCAAGGCTGATGATGGTCGGACCAAAACTGTGGCCTATAGTGTGTGCACAAGGTTTTTCTCGCATTTGACCTACTTTTCGACATGACATGACCCATATTCGAAATTGACTGAGATATTGTCAGGATGATTATTCTGAGCAAGTTTGATAATTATCGGACCAAAACTGTGGCCTCTAGTGTATTCACAAGGTTTTTCTATGATTGGACCTACTGACCTCCTTTGTAATCCGACATGACTCATATTCAAACTTGACCCAGATATTGTCAAGACGATCATTCTGAGCAAGTTTGATGACAATCGGACCAAAACTTTGGCCTCTAGAGTGTTCACAAGGTTTTTCTTTGATTTGACCTACTTTTTGACCTGCCATGACCCATATTCGACCTTGACCGAGATATTGTCATGATGATCATTCTAACCAAGTTTGATGATGATTGGCTCAAAACTGTGACCTCTAGTGTGTTCACAAGACAAGTTTACGCATGCACACACGACGGACAAAAAGTGATCCCAAAAGCTCACCACGTCACTACATGACAGGTGAGCTAAAAATATGGGGTATGGCCCAACCTACTGATGAAAATAAATCTGAGGGTGTCTGGGGATCAAAAATGTCCCAAAATTGATGCGGCAATACATGCTGGAAACAGTAAAAGTCGACAGTGTGAAACCCCTTAATTGTTACCTTTACAGCTGTGTAAAAATTAAGATTTGGTCAAAAATACATGTGAAATCACACTTTTTGCCAACTTTGTGATGCCCCCTCATTTCCATGGCAACAATAATTAGCTGAGAAAGGTTGAATTATAAAGGCTACTGCCCAGTGAACATGTATGCAGAGTTCGGTGTAAAACAGACTATCCATTATGAAAAATGGCTACCGGTATTTGAAGTTGCTGTCAGGCTCAACACTGAGCACCAGCAAAAATTCACAAAGTCCCCATGAAGGAATGTGTTAATGAAGATGTTCGAAACTCATGAAATTGATGTTTTTTCATCATTTTATTGTAGGAAATGATATTTCAGATGTAATTAATGCATTTTAGACTAAAATTAAGTTTTTTTTCAAGATTCCAGTTAACTCTTTCCCACTCAGTTTTGGTCAAAAATACATGTGAAAATCACACTTTTTGCCAACTTTTAGATGCCCCCCCCCCCACCTCATTTCCATGGCAACAATAATTTAGCTGAAAAAAGTTGCATTTAAAGGCTACTACTGCTCAGTCAACATTCATGCAGAGTTTGGTGTAAAACATCCAAAATATGAAACAAGAGGCCCATGGGCCACAATGCTCACCAGAACTCAGGCGGACACTGCCCACTGGCAGCCATGTATGGTTTCAGGTTTTAATTTATTGATTATAAAGTCTCCCAAACAAACCCACATTTCAAAATGAGCACCCATGTGGACTCTGTATCTGAAATATCAGGCCTTTTATGAGGAGGAAGGATGAGACATGGACCCAACAGAGCCCTGAATGGTATCACTGAATCCATCTTATCATAAGGCACATGAATATATATGGTTTAGGTGTTGGGATGTGTACTGTTCCTGAGATATAAGGCCTTTTAAGCTGCAAAGGGGTTGGAGCATGGCCCTGGCAGACCCCAGGAAAGCCAAGATTGTTGTCGCTGAATGTGTCTTATAATAAGGACCAAGAAAATATATTGTTTAGGGGTGGGGATATGAACAGTTTCCAAGATTATGAGGCCCTCTTGTGAAATGAAGAGGAGAGGAATGGCCCCTGTGGACCACCAAGTTTGTGTGACTGAATGTGTCTAATCATAAGAAACAAGAATATTTATGATTATGAGGTGGGGATCTTAATGGTGTCTGAGATATATGGCCTTTTATGAAGTAGAGGCGTGGGTCATGGCATCAGCATGTTGCCCTAGCACATAGAGACCACGCATTGATGTGAGTGAATGAGTCTTATTATAGGGAACACAAATATACATATTTTAGGGGTGGGGATCTGAACAGTTTCTGAGATATATGGCATTTTATGAAGTGGAAGGGTGGGGCATAGCGCCAGCACACCCCCAGAGACCCCTAGGTTGGTATCACTGAATGTGTCTCATCATAAGGAACAAGAATATATATGGTTTAGGGGTGGGGGTTGTGAATGGTTTCTGAGATATTGAGCCTTTTACGAAGTGGAGGGGGTTGGGCATGGCCCGGGCACATCCCAGAGGACCCCCAGGTTGGTTTCAATGAATGCGTCTTATCATAAGAAACAAGAATATATATGGTTTTGGGATGGGGATCTGAATGGTTTCCGAGACATATCACCTTGTATGAAGTGGAGTTGTGGGGCACAGCCCCGTGCGGCCCGGGAGACCCTTAGATTGGTATCACTGAATGCGTCTTATCATAAGGAACAAGAATTTATATGCTTTAGGGGTGGGGATCTGAACGGTTTCTGAGATATTGGGCTTTTACTAAGTGCAGGGGGTGGGGCATAGCCCTGGCACATCCTAGGGGACCCCCAGATTGGTGTCACTGAATGCGTCTTTTCATTAGAAACAAGAATATACATGGTTTTTGGGTGGGGATCTGAAGGGTTTCCGAGATATATCACCTTTTATGAAGTGGAAGGTTGGGGCATAGCCCTGGTGCGGCCTGGGAGATCCTTAGGTTCTTACGAAGTGGAGGGGGTTGGGCATAAGCCCCCCCACATCCTAGAGGACCCTCAGATTGGTGTAACCGAATGCGTCTTATCATAAGAAACAAGAATATATATAGTTTAGGGGTGGGGGTCTGAATGGTTTTTGAGATATATGGCATTTATGAAGTGGAAGGGTGGGGCATGGCCCCAGCGCACCCCAGAGAGACCCCAAGGTTGGTATCACTGAATGTGTCTTATCATAAGGAACAAGAATATATATGGTTTAGGGGTGGGGATCTCAATGGTTTCTGAGATAAATGGCATTTTATGAAGTGGAGGGGGTGGGGCATGTCCCCGGCACATCCCGGGGGGACCCCAAGGTTGGTGTCACTTAATGCATCTTAGCATAAGGAACAAGAATATATATAGTTTAGGGGTGGGGATCTGAATGGTTTCTGAGATAAGTGGCATTTTATGAAATAGAGGGGGCAGGGCATGTCCCCGGTACATCCCGGGGGACCCCCAGGTTGGTGTCACTTAATGCATCTTATCATAAGGAACAAGAATATATATGGTTTAGGGGTTGGGTTCTGTAAGGTTTCTGAGATATAAGGCATTTTATGAAGTGGAGGGGGCGGGGCATGGCCCCGGCACAACCTAGGGGACCCCCAGGTTGACATAAAAGCATATGGCTGAGAGAAGTTTACTCAAGGAACATGTTTATGTAAGTTTTGTCAAAATATCTGCAATGACTTGGCAGTAAATGCCATTTTTCAGTTTTCCCCATTATAAGTCAATGGAAAATCTAAGTTGCCATAGCAACAAAACTAAAAGGCCAAATTTCATAAAAAACACAAAACCTGTAAAGGCAAATATGGTGAGTATTTTCATATAGTCTCAGCCTCCTAGAGCATATGGTTTCTGAGGAGATGATTTTTTAAGTATTTTTTGTCTATTTTTTTTTATTTTGGTTTCCATGGCAACCAACAAAAATGAGCAGAAGGCCTAAAATCATACGGCAGATAGTAGATCGCCTATGGAACATTTCTTTGAAAGTTTTGTCAAAATATCTGCAGAGGCTTGGCAGTAAATGCCATTTTTCTATTTTCCCCATTATAAGTCTATGGGCACTCTAAAGTTGCCATAGCAACCAAACTAATGAGCCGATTTTCATTAAAAACACAAACTTTCAATCCCCCTGCCTAAGGATGCTACAATTGAAATTTGGGCTGAATCGGCCCAGTGGCTTCAGAGGAGATGTCGTTTGAAAATGTGTAGGCCAGACGACGACGACAACGACAACGACGGACAACTGCCTATCCTATAAGCTCCCCCGGAGCCTTTGGCTATGTGAAGTTGGTGTCGGGCTCAACACTGTGAGAATCAGCAAAATTCACGAAGTTCCCATGTTGGAATGGATGGGGAATAGGTTAAGCAACCTACCTTCTGATATTAGTTTGAAACTAACAGATCAAAGCGCCAGATAAGGAGTAGTGAGGATAAATAAGAGATATTTTTCCTATCTCTTGTTAGAAACATGTGTACTTGTTAGAATTGTTTGGATGTGGCTATTCTAGCAAATACCCACAATACATTTTTTCATAGAGAAATTATCCCAAAATTAGCTTCATTACCCTTCCTTGTCTGGAACCAAGCTTACAATGATTTTTGTGGCTCACACATCAAGTTAACAAGTCTGTGAAATGAACTCCCCTCTTAACCCCACTTTATATACAGAGAACAAGAAATATCTTTAAAAAGATAAACGGCGTAAGAAAAACTGGAATATGAATTTTGTAACTATTCTGTTATAACTTGTTCAATCTGAAAAGAATAACGGTTTTAAAATATAAAAGTTATTACGAATTCAAACAGTATGAAGAGTATTTGAGACATCCATGCCAATCAGGCACCTTTTGATAAAGAGTAAGCAAAGTGTAACACTGTGCAACCCAATCTGTTTCTTCAGGTCCCGATGGGCGTGGGGGGGGGGGCTAACAAAATTGTTTTTACAATATTTGAAGACCTTCTATTGAAGAAACATTTCTGTGAAAACAAAAAGAACAACAAAAAACAATGAAATCCAAGCAGCCCTCATAGAGGAGATTTTGCTGCTATATCAACAAGCAGGATAACTCTGTTGGTAGCATAAACCTTGAACAATCATTTGGTCCTCCTGCACACTGATGTTTCAGCCAGTTTGATTGTAATCAGACCAGTAGCTCCAGAGGAGAGGTCATTTAAAAATTAGGAACATGCTTTCATCTGAGTCAACAGTTTGCTATGAACATGCTTTCATCTGAGTCAACACTGTTTGCCAAAAACGAAAGTTTATCAAAACGTTATTTTTTGCATGTTTCTATTTTTTAGCTCACTTATTCCAAAAGATTACTTTAAGAATATTAAAGGTTCTCTCTTTTATTATCTATTTCTGTTACGCAAGGGTAACTAGACCAGTCAGAAGCTGACTATAGCCCTGCTACAGAGCTTTCTGAAGCCATGACACACATGTAAAAAAGACAAATCAGGACTGATGGTCCATTTGTTTTTATGATTATTATTATTATTTTTTTTTTTGCTGTGTTTTTTTTTCTTTTTTTTTTTTTTAACTTAAGGTGATATCAATGACACACACTCCCGTGGTTGCAAGTTGGAGACAAAGGATATTGTAAATAAGTTTACCTCTTTGGTGAGAACTAGGGACTAACTTCCCATATCACACATCCCAGTGTATAAATGTCATTTGAGGTCTCGCCAGTAACAATTCCGATTCTGATATTTGTACAGGTTACATCTACAAACTCTGGATCACGCTGACCACTGCCTATCCTATAAGCTCCCCAGGAGCCTTCGGTTCTCCTGAGCTAAAAAACTTGCCTCACCGTTAATGTTTAAGATATCTGTTTTGCAAAAAGCTAAAGCTTGAAGTACTCGGCAAGTACTTGAAGTACCTCCCTTGCATTTCAGTATAAATGGAATGAGGTGTGAAAAATTGTATTCTTGCATACAATGAGGTAAATATTAACTAGTATTTCAATTATTTAGATGTATTTTAAATACAAGAATAATTTTCTGACTATCTTGTGGCAATATCGGTGAAATAGTGACAAAGTTTTGTGCTCAAGTAGTTGAAGCCTCCGTGGTCGAGTGGTTACGCTACTCGCCTTGTAGACCAGGGGTCACAGGTTCGATCCCGGGCTTCTCCAGACTTTCGGATGAGTCTTTAAACCGAGGTCCCGTCTCCGTATGACATTAGCTGTTGGTGGGACGTAAAACTCAAACACTCACTTTGTGCTCAAGTAGGACGACTAATATGTTACCCTCTTGTAGGTAAAGTTTCAATAAGTACAATTTCCGGTGACAACCTCTAGTGACCAACAAATCGCCCAGGGGGACTTGAAGAAATAAATAGGCTGCTTCCACACAGAGGTGAATGCGACCGCACACTGCTTAGAGGATCTAATTAAGCCTACCTAGGCAAAGCGGTGCGAGTCGGACCATCCATGCTTATAAATTCTATTGATTTCATTGGGTGACAGGGCCTGAGATGTCATTTCATCAAAATGACCTATATATTGTTGACGGGGACGTTAAACATAAAATCAAACAAAACTAGACTATGAAGTGAGCATATGCTCACTAATACCCCCGGCCAAAGCCATCGGTAGCTTAGTTCCTGAAAAATCTTCACAAAATTTAAGGTAACTCACAAAATACACATCTCAGTAGCAAATATAACAAAGAGGAATAACTCTAAAGCACCTGGCCCCACAGCCCAAATTTTCTTTCCCACAATACAACTTGTTATGCATGTTGTTTGTACCAAATTTCAAGTTTCTAGGTGCAGTAGTTCCTGAGAAATCTTTGACACAAAATTTAAGGTAACTCACAAAATACACATCTCAGTAGCAAATATAACAAAGGGGAATTACTCTAAAGAACCTGGCCCCACAGCCCCAATTTTCTTTCCCAGAATACAACTAGTTATGCATGTTGTTAGTACCAAATTTCGAGAGTCTAGGTACAGTAGTTCCTGAGAAATCTTTGACACAAAATTTAAGGTAACTCACAAAATACACATCTCAGTAGCAAATATAACAAAGGGGAATAACTCTAAAGAACCTGGCCTCATAGCCCCAATTTTCTTTCCCACAATACAACTAGTTATGCATGTTGTTTGTACCAAATTTCAAGTTTCTAGGTACAGTAGTTCCTGAGAAATCTTTGACACAAAATTTAAGGTAACTCATAAAATACACATCTCAGAAGCAAATATAACAAAGGGGAATAACTCTAAAGAACCTGGCCCCACAGCCCCAATTTTCTTTCCCACAATACAACTAGTAATGCATGTCGTTTGTACCAAATTTTAATTTTCTAGGTAGAGTAGTTCCTGAGAAATCTTTGACACAAAATTTAAGGTAACTCACAAAATACACATCTCAGTAGCAAATATAACAAACGGGAATAACTCTAAAGAACCTGGACCCACAGCCCCAATTTTCTTTCCCACAATACAACTAGTTATGCATGTTGTTTGTACCAAATTTCGAGTGTCTAGGTACAGTAGTTCCTGAGAAATCTTTGACACAAAATTTAAGGTAACTCACAAAATACACATCTCAGTAGCAAATATAACAAAGGGGAATAACTCAAAAGAACCTGGCCCCACAGCCCCAATTTTCTTTCCCACAATACATCTAGTTATGCATGTTGTTTGTACCAAATTTCAAGTTTCTAGGTATAGTAGTTCCTGAGAAATCTTTGACACAATAAAAGTTTACACACACACACACACAGAAAAGTTTACACACACACAGAAAAGACAAAAACTATATACCCCTTCGGCATACATAGTATGCCGGGGGTATAATTATTGCATTAGATATGATGTATTGTCGTATCAATCATGTTTAGAGCTTCCCAATGAGACAACCGTAAAGGTAAGAGATCTCTGCATTATCTTATTTGCTCTGGTTTGTGCATGTACCGGGTATCTGTCCGTTGCTCATTCATCCGTCTGTAAGGGTGTCCAATTGTCTGACCGTTCGTCCGTCTGTTCAGCATGTCAATTGATTAGGTTCACCGAGCACAGGAAGAATCAGAAGCAGTGTGCTCCTAGTGTTCGTGAATATTTTGAAAGGATGGTTCAAATCCCGTGGGTCAGATGTGGGGTCGGGCATACGAACGACAGGTTTACTTTATACTGAGATGCAACTGGCAGAATATAGTAAACGGGATATCAGCCTTCTAACATTATCAAGTCAAAATCTGGCCGTTTAGGGTACTTATCAGTTTGTCCCTATACTGTTTGAGGGCTTAACCCATTACAGATTAATCTTCAGTCAGTCTTCTATCTTGGAAAGTTGTCTACCTTAAACTTCTCCAACAGTTTTCAACCATTCCATTTGACAAGATATTCCAAGCATTTTACTTTTTGACAAAATTACAGCATTTGCAACTTTGACATTTCAGACATTATTCTATAGTCGGCAGGATCCTGGGTTCAGACTGGCAATTAAAATATTAATTGTATCTGGTATATAACTCTAGACATTCACATTTAATATGCGCTAAGCGTAGACCTAGCTTTTTAGCTTTTATTCACTTAGCCTTTGGGCATTTACTTGCACTGTACAAAATTAAAAGCTTGTCTATAATGATTTATTTCATTGGAACTATTTCATTGGTATAATTATGTGTATTTTCCATTGTCTAACATCTGCATTGCCATACTTTACAATTTTAAATAGATAAATGTCATATTATTCAGTCACGAATATATTTGTCAAACATCGGTAAATTCTGTAGGCCCTACTTACCGCTACTTTTTTTACAGAAGTATACACATTTTAACCAGTCGCAAATTACAATTTATTCAACCGAGACTAACATCAATAAGTAGGTCAAAAGCCAGTTTATACAGCTAAGCCAGAAAATGATTTATTTCACTGCAACTATTTTATTGGTATTGCAGTAGTGCTGTGTTTGTTTTGAAGCTGATACTTGCCAACTTTTTATTATTACTTCCCTTTGATTAAAAATATTGCCATTTGTGCACTTTATGACTCAGTGACATTATTCCAATAAACAAGACCTCCATGTACTTGATCATTGCATTCACATCAGTCTTACCTAATTTCTTTTAAATGAAACAAGCTTTGTAATATTGTAGCGCAAAGAATAATTTGTGGTGAAACATGGACTATGAAGTCATATAGGTTATGACACCGTTTTGAGTTTAAATTGACTTATTTCTAATATTAATTGAAAAATTGCAGCCCCTATGTGCTTATAGCGCCCAGTTACCTTAAAAACCAGTTCAGTCAGTCAGTCAGCAGCACTTACACAGTAGTTAGTTTTTTGCAGCAGTATTCACATTTTTAACCAATCGCAAAATTACAATTTATTCAATCGAGACTAATATCAATATGTAGGTCAAAAGCCAGCTTATACAGCTAAGCCTAAAAATGGTGTTTGCAGGGGTACACATTATTACTTGTCATAGGATCAGCAAATACATGTATTCTCCAATACCTAGGTACTGGTTAGTACTCATTAGAACCATCTTAATGAGACGGTTCTAACGAGCACCAACAATCTATGTTTGAAGTCTAGATAAGAAAAATATCACAAATTTTCATCAGGAAATAAACCATTTTGGAGGTAGGATAGAATGCACTGTCATCATGTGAACAAGTCCGTGAAATGATGACCCCACTATACCCCACTTTATATAGAGAAAACTGGGGTTTACAGGCCTGCGGTATACATTATTTTTCTTAGTTTTGCTTCAAGACATAGGTTGTGGGAACTCTTCAGAACCGTTCTAACGAGCACCCGCAACCTATGTTTGCAGTATTTATAAGAAAAATTTCATGGATTTTCATCAGAAACTAGAAATGTGTCAATACAACACAAATGCACCCGCCCAGGGACCTACCTCCCCCCCCCCCCCCCCCATCACCTTAAGGTCATGCGGCAGGGGCGGGATTATAGCTGAATGAAACTTCTAACATGTATCTATCATCATTCCAAATATGTAACATATCCATCACATGGTTAAAGAAATATGAGCTCTCAAAAAATATAATATAAACTAGAGCGATGACAAAGTTTTTCTAAAAATAGCCATAGTGACCTTGACCTTGAAAGTCAAAATGGCTCGAGATATTGTCATAAGGAACATTTGTGTGAAGTTATATTGAAATCGGTGAAGAAATGTAAGCGCTAGAGGGATGACAAAGTTTTTTCTAAAAATAGCCAGTGACCTTGACCTTGAAAGTGGAACTCACTAGAGATATTGTCATAAGGAACATTTGTGTGAAGTTATATTGAAATTAGTCAAGAAATGTAAGCGCTAGAGCGATGACAAAGTTTTTCTAAAAATAGCCAGTGACCTTGACCTTGAAAGTCAAAATAGCTTGAGATATTGTCATAAGGAACATTTGTGTGAAGTTATATTGAAATTGGTGAAGAAATATAGGCGCTAGAGCGATGACAAAGTTTTTCTAAAAATAGCCACAGTGACCTTGACCTTGAGGTGATGACCTTGAAAGTTGAACTTGCTCAAGATATTGTCATAAGAACATTTGTGTGAAGTTATATTGAAATCAGTGAAGAAATGTAGGCGCTAGAGCAATGACAAAGTTTTTCTAAAAATAGCCACTGTGATCTTGACCTTGAGGCCATGACCTTAAAAGTCGAACTTGCATGAGATATTTGTATAAGGAACATTTGTGTGAAGTTATATTGAAATTGGTGGTACAAATACCTTAACCAAAGTCTTAAACATTAAAATTTTTTTAATTCTGTGACCTTGACCTTGAGGTCATGGGTATAGGTAGGGGTATTGCTGAATAAACCATTGGACCTATATGTATCATCATAGTAAATATAAACCAAATCCATTGTATGGTTATGAAAATATGAGCTCAAGTTCTACCTGGTACAAATACCTTAACCTGGGTCTTAAACATTAAAAATTTCAAAGTCCACAACCTTGACCTTGAGGTCATGGGTATGGGTGGGGGTATTGCTGAATAAAACTTTGGACCTATATTTATCATCATACTAAATATAAATCAAATCCATAGTATGGTTTTGAAAATATGATCTCAAGTTCTATGTGGTACAAATACCTTAACCTGGGTCTTAAACGTTAGAAATTTCTAAGTTCGTGACCTTGACCTTGAGGTCATGGGTATGGGTGGGGGTATTGCTGAATAAAACTTTGGACCTATATCTATCATCATACTAAATATAAACCAAATCTATTTTATGATTTGGAAAATATGAGCTCAAGTTCTACCTTGTACAAAAACCTTAACCCGAGTCTAACAGGATTACGTACGTACGTACGTACACACTTTCGTACAGAAGGACGTACATTCGGACACCCGTACGCAAGTACGGAAAACTGAAAAACTCTATGCCCCTGGCATCATCCGATGCGGGGGCATAAAAATGGCCATTTTGGATATGTGTAAAAATGCACCAATTCGCACGGGTGTGTTATCGTAATGGTTACTTGGATGTGTTATCATAATGATAACCTCTAGATAAATAGAGGATCTTACATGAGTGCTCATGTATTATTGAATTTATTAAACGAGTTGAGGTAAAGGGATAAATGCGAGGCTTAGCCGAGCATTTTATCCCTTTTCCTCTTTTATCCCTTTTCCTCAACTCGTTTAATAAATTCAATAATACAGGAGCCCGAATGCAAGATTCTATATATCATATGACATTTACAACGCATTTTATTCACGATTGTTTACAAAAATGTTAATATTCCGCCGTTAGTAAACACGACGTCGTTAAGGACGTCGTACATGTAACGTTACGGGACGTATCTAGCTAATTTGCATATTTAATCCACTTGTGGATTATCGAAAATATTACATGGCGTTATTACACTCTCAGACGCGATGTCATATGATAAAGCCATGTCTACTGTCAAGAAACACTATTACAACTTCCTTATTGTATGGGCTTTTCTTTGAATTTTGTAGGAATGTGTTTAGATTTCATGTCCCTGCAACAACTGCATCATATGGAAGCATGCAGGATTTCTTTAAAAAAAATTTTGAAGTCTCGTCCTATAGACTGGAGAAAACCCAGATCTAACTGGGATCTCGTGCTTTAGAAGTTAACTAGAAGATTATGTCCAAGTACAGACAAGGCTAACATTCAGGACCTTAGGAGGCAACTGCATATGAAAATCCTGTCGTTCACCACAGCTGTGAGCAGCAAGGGTAAGGAAAACAGTTTTGTAAAACTACCGTAAAACTTTGATAAATCTGTTTACCATGGATCATTCGAACTCCCTCTTGGGTCCTAGAGAATTGTTCCGATAGCTCCATTGTTTAGGTCAATTTATAGAGTATGTTTCATTTTAACTTTAAAATGTATGTTGTGCGTACTCATTAGAATCGCCTCATTGAGGTGATTCTAATGAGTACACACAGCATACATTTGTTTTTTTTTTAAAAAAGGCGAGAATATATCCTTAAGTCATCCCCATACTGTCTCAGCTAGCAGTATCAGTTACCCTCAACTCGAACTACCCCTATTTTGAACAAACTTTCATGGTCCCCAAGGTGTTCCGAGTTATCGAAGTTTGACTGTAATTGTGTGCTTATTCTGTGTGTCTATATTTTGGAAACTACCTTTTGGGTTGATTGTCAATCGACCTAAAGTTACAAAGCACAGCAGCTTTATGTTGTGGCTGTCCATGTGACTTTCACTGATTTGTACAAAATCCAGGTAAAGGTTATTTACAGCCTTTCCATTCTTGTTGTTGTGATGTCAGAGTCAGGGCTCGAGAAAATATCGGTTTTCCGGTTCTGGACCGAATTTGCCCTCCATAAACCGATTTTGACTTCAGAAGAAGGTTAAAAAATCGGTCCATAATTCTATAACATTTTTAAAAAATCGGTTCGAAAATTTCGCTTAATCAATATGTTGACCGTTTGCCACTGATAATCCAAGCATGTATACAAAAAACGCCTACAATACAAGGTGTTAGACTGGTTCATTATCTAACTAGGTGAAAATTGGACAAGTCCATGTCAGGTTCTTTGATATTATTGCAGCGAAATTTGACCCGTGTGTCAAAATTATTAAACCGTGAACACTGGCCTCAGGCGTTATCGGCAAGCTGGCAAGGTGAGAAAATAATCTCAATCAATGCAGGACATACGCTAGCTTGTTTACAGAAGTCATTAATTTATGGCTTACTACAGAAACGGTATTTGAATATAAAATTGTGTGTGTGTGTTTTTTTTTTTTTTTTTTTTTTTATTCACAGTCGCAATTTTCAATACACACCTGTCATGTCTGAACATTGCCTTCGAGGGAAAATGCCTTATTTCACCCATTTTAAACGATATTTTTATTTAAGAAATACGCTGAATTGAAACCAATAACAAACCACATGTGTGAATGAATTAAAATGAAACCGCATGATGGGATTTTCCGATCACGTGGCTTCATTTTCGATTGTCATTTGTAGACAAAGCTATTTGTTTCAGGCTTGTGTAATCGTGAAATATGTATTTATATTCTTTAGAACTCGGCTCGGCCATGTAAGATTTTTAATGACTCTCATTCGGTCATGTTTTGGTTCGAGATTAAAGAAATGTTTTTTCGATTTTTTAACCCATTCAAAGCGATTGTTTTTAGAAATACGCCCTATTAAAATTTGTGACATAAAACAGGCGTGTGTGTTACGTCCTTGGCGGCATTAATGAGTATGGTGTAAACGGGAACCGGATGACGTCATTTTCCGACCACGTGGCTGCAAAATCGGTCGCAATTTGTAAACAAACCAATTTGGGCAAAATAAAATGCGTGAAATAAGAGAAATATTTTAAAGGTTTATATTGTGACCATCGAACTGGTCTTTGACAGCCCCACGTCGGTTGTTTCCCTTTTGCGGTCTTCAGGTTGTGAGTGACCCGGATATTGGGAAAATGAAAGTAGGTGAAATCTGGCGTAGAAAATGAAAGTAGATGAAATCGGAACGATGTGAACAATAATTGCTGTTAATAATCAAGATACTGGTGCTCATATCCATTGATAAGTGTAAGAGCAACATTGGTATGTCATTCGTTACGCTAATAACACATTTTGAAATTGCAAATCACCAAGGACGTTTACGGAAATTACCGAAACCGATCGGCAATTTCCGGAATTTTTGGCGAAATCTGGCTGGACGGATTTGGATTCTTCAGTTTCTCGAGCCCTGGTCAGAGTGATGTGTAAAGGAAAGCTTGTTGTAAAGTTTTTACTTGACTGGATCACTGGCACAATGCGGCATCTTTTCTGGGTCTACATATTTAAGGGTTAAGCGAAAGAGTCTAAGTGCCCGTTTAGAACCATTTTCCCAGCCCATAACCAGAGACAATCAATCTATCAGGGTTGATAGTGCTTTGATTTCTCCAACAATTGTTTCAAATGAAACAAAATATCAATTCCCAGTTATACTGGCAAGTGACTTTTAAATCCTACCGGTACACACTAAAAATGAGTGACTTTCCCCTGTTTTTTTTATCCCCTAAAGTGCATAAAAACAGCTAAGTTCCAGGATAGTTTCAGTAAATACTAAATACAAGACTGTTATTGCCAGGAAGTACTTTGGAATGAAAGAAAACAGAAACTAGGAAATTTTGCCATGATCTCTTTATTTTTTCTTCTCTATATGATCTTTTGTTAATTTATCATATCAAAGTACATGTAGTTTGTATCTATCAGTCTATCTTTACCATTGTCTGATTCCGCCCCTGGCCATTGGGCTTGAAGAAATAGATGGGCTGCATGATGCTTCCACGCAGAGCTGAAACCAACCGCACATGGAGTACTGGTAAACTGCTTAGAGGTTCTAAGCATGCCCAGGAAAAGTGATGCGAGTTTAGTTTAATTGGACGGCAGGGCTTGAGATGTCATTTCATCTCAATGTTGGGTAAGAGTCCCACAAAATTGGAAGCAACATCTCCAAAACCTACACATTGTTGACGGGGTTGTTAAACCTTTAATCAAACAAACAAACAAACCATTGTCTGATAGAAAGTAAAGCTTCAAATGAGGAGGACCAACGGGCAATAATTTTTCTTATTTCTTGTTAGAAAACACGCTGTGAGTCCTTGTTAGAACTGCTTGTTAGACGCAATTCTATAAAGTACCCATAAAATTTGTTTTTATTAATCAAGCATTTCTAACAAGTACCCACAAAATATGGATTCATGGAGATATACCGTAAAAAGCATAAAAATTTGGACATCTTGAGGGCTTGCTATAGCTCTTCTAAAATATTAGCAAACTAGTTTCATGAACTAGCAAGAAGTCCAAAAAGACCAGATGGGATGGCAAACAGTGTAGACCCTGATCACTGTTAGAGCTGTCTGACCTGGGTCTGCACTGTTTGCTTAGGCCTGTCTGTCCCAATACTTAGGATCATTATTGTAAGTAAAATTATTCCTAATTATCCTCAGCACTCCTTATCTGGATCTAATCTACACTTCATCTATTGAGTAACTCACTCTTATACATACTGAATTTTCATTTTTGCAAACATTTTGAAATGTTATTTTTTTCTTAAGCAGGGCTTAAAATTTCATCCAAAATGCCTCCAAAGGAGAAGATTTGAAGAAATTCAAACTCCTATTGTCGTGAAAAAGTAAGACAAACAACATACAGTAGAACTTTGATGGCTCTAACACCAATGGCTCATTTACCATGGCTGAGTCGAACTCGTTTTAGAGTCCCCAGAAATTCTACTAGATAAGAAGTAGTGTGGGATAATTAAGGAGATTTTCGAATTTTAACTTGCAAATGTATGGTGTGTGTCCTCATTAGAACCACCTCGATGAGGCGATTCTATTGAGTACACACAGCATACATTTTTATTATAGAACATAAAAAACATGTCCCAAAATTAACGCCATTATGTTTCCTGCCAGTAACCTCAGTGGTTCAAACTACCCCTGTCTCGAACAGATTTTCATGGTCCCAACGGTGTTCAAGCCATTGAAGTTTGACTGTATTCTGCTTCTGTCAAATGTTACAAAACAATTTTTTGTTACATCCATCAGGTTAACATATCCGTGAAATGAACACCCCCTAAACCCCACTTTATATAGAGGCTAGAAATGCGTCCATAGGACTCGGATGCCCCCGCCTGAAAATATGTCGATGTTCATATTCATCAATAGAAAGTTATTGACCGTGTTTAAGTTTTGGATCCTTTTTCCACATTTGACCTAAGTATGACCTTGGAGGTAAGGACCTTGGTTTTGTGTGAGGCAGATTGTCTCATGATGGCTAACATTTCTGCCATGTAATTTCAAAATCCATCCAGAGATAAGAAAGTTATTGACTGCGTTTAAGTTTCGGACCATTTTTTTTTAACCTTTGACCTCTAAGTATGACCTTGATCTTGGAGGTACAGATCTGGGTTTGCATGTGGCGCATCGTCTTATGATGGTTAACATTTCTTCAAAGTAATTTCAAAATCCATTCAGAAATAATAAGTTATTGACTGCGTTTAAGTTTCGGACCCTTTTTATGACCTTTGACCTCTAAGTATGACCTTGACCTTGGAGGTATGGACCTGGGTTTTGCACATGACACATCGTCTCATAATGGTTAACATTTCTACAAAGTAATTTCAAAATCCATCCAGAAATAAGAAAGTTATTGACTGCGTTTATGTTTTGGACCCTTTTTTGACATTCAAGTATGACCTTGACCTTGGAGATATGGACCTGGGTTTTGCATGTGACACGTCATCTCATGATGGTTACATTTCTGCCGAGTAATTTAAAATTCATCGAGAAGTAAGGAAGTTATTGACCGCGTTTAAGTTTTGGACGCACTGAGGGACGGACGGACAGGGGCAACGCTATATGCCCTTTCCACCATTCTTCGAATGCCGGGGGCATAAAAACAGGGGTTTACGAGGGTAAACATTATTTGTCTTATTTCTGCTCCAAGACATAGTTTGTGGGTACTCGTTAGAACCACCTCAATGAGGTCGTTCCAACAAGCACCCACAATCTATGTTTGGTGTACAAATAAGAAAAATATCACACATTTTCATCAGAAAAGTAACCATTTTGCGGATATGAACCATCAGGGCTTAAAGAAATAGATGGGCTGCATGATGTTCTATGCAGAGCTGAAACCGACTGCACGAGTACTGGTAAACCGGTAGGAGGATCTAAGCCTGCCCAGGCAAAGCGGTGCAAGCCGTTCTGTCAATGCTTATAAACCGTATTAGTTTCATTGGACGACAGGGCTTGAGATGTCATTTCATCTCAATGCCGGGTAAAAGTCTCACAAAATTGGAAGCAATGTCTCTAAAATGACCTATACAGTGTTGACAGGGACGTTAAACCTCAAATCAAACAAACAAAGATATGAAAGAATGCACTTTGTCAGATGGATGTGTTATCGTAATGCACATCAGCCTCAGGCTAAAGGTTAACCACTGATTTTTGTTATACATGTAGCAGGTCGACCGTGTGGCTCGGTAGCTCAGTCGGTAGAGTGTTCGCACGGTGTGCTAAAGGCCCTGGGTTCAAGTCCTGGTCGAGTCATGTTCTTTTTCCACCCCTGTAACATTTGGTGGCCAGTGTGGGGGTCAGCACCGCGTCTGAGGGCATGAAAGAGTATGAAAATAAGTCTCGCAGCTGGACTCGATAGGACTTAGAGATTTGGGACGGTCCTCTGTCAGCTGCATTGGCCCAAGGCCACATTGGCCCTTGGCCTCGGGCCAATGCAGCAGACCTCGGACATGTACCTGGGCCACTACGAAATCACTTGATTAATAACATTATACATGTAGTATTACCATATTAACCATATCTATTTGGACTGACAGGCTAGAGCGAACGGGCCAATATGAAATTACTTGATTAATAACATCATATTATTAATTGACTATCCTGTTTTGATCGGAGGTCATCCGTATTAACACCAGGTCAACCAATATTAGTTGAAGTCAAGTGAGGTAAAAAAAAATCAGTAATCATGTTTTTTTTAATTGTGTCAAATAATAAAATTGTCATTAATCAAGTAATTTCGTACTGACCCAGTTACAGGTCCTCTGTCAGCTGCATTGGCCCAAGGCGGCATTGGCCCTCAGCCTTTGGCCTCGGGCCAATGCAGCAGACCTCAGACCTGTACCTGGGCCAATACAAAATCACTTAATAAATAACATTATACATGTGGTATTTAATTACCATATTAACCATATGCATTTGACCGGACAGGCTAGAGGGAACAGTGTAGACATAGATGAGATATGGAGTCCTGTGGCATCTCATCAGCGTCTACACTGCTTGCCACTCGTCCCGCTATTCTTTTTGTCACAAAATTTTTTTTTGTTTGTACTGGAGTTTAATGGCCCAGTCAACACTATTTAGGTCATTTTTGAGCCAGTCAGTTTACCTAGCCACACTTTTCCTGGGCTGGCTTATTCGTAAGCAGGTAACCAGTACAGTGCACATTCTTTCGCCAGAAACTGACAACTGCCCTTCTTGAATCAGTGGAAGGGAGAGAATGACCATAGAAAAGATTTCATGATCAATCTCCATAATATTTGGTAATAAATTATGCTTGTTCAAAGTTTTGGAACAAAGTATGGAAAGAAGTTGAGAGGTTGTGATGTGCATGTACCAGGAAGCAACTACTTGACCCTTAACCCTTTTAGTACCAAATGGAATCTTCCTCCTTATATATAGCAGGAGTCCATTTCAAAATTTAGAGGTTTGTATTTTCTTCAAGATGTGTTTGGAAAATGGCTGAACTTTTTGCAAACAGTGTAGGCCCTGATCAGACACAGCGTTCTGCGGCGTCTGATCTGGGCCTGCACTGTTTGCCCAGGTACCGGTTTAGGGGTTTCTGGTACTAAATGGTTTAAGCTGCCATAACAAACTGCATCTTACAATGTCATCTGTTTATGTTGTCTGCTGAATCTTCTTGCAAACTTAATAAACATAGTTTTGCATACAGGCAAACAGCGTGAACCCTGATCAGACTGCTCCTAGAGCAGTAGTCTGATCTGGGTCTACACTGTCTGACACCATGACTTTTTAAAGTAACTGGCAGATGACAATAGTTGTGACTGGCATCTTAAGGGTTAAGGTAGCCACAGAAAACAGTTTCATCAGAGTCTAAACTTTAACTTCTTAATTAGATTGTTCCAGAAAACCAGACTTGTCTGAAAGTCGAGTGTCCAGGTTATTGTGGCTGGTACCATCTGTCTGGTACCCTGTCTGTTCAGTCCTCTATCTTACTATCTTCTATCTGTCTTGTAGCAGGAAGGTACACTTTAAAACTGAAGTCTGTGCGTGGAAATGAGCCCTGAAACGATAATAAAAATAATTTGTCTTTAACTGTCCAAGCTCCATGGAAAATTCTAGAGCAGACGACAGTCTAACTTTTCCCATCATTTTTCAGAGACAAAAGGCTAGATATTTTATGTGAATCAAGCAGCAGACAATTCACTTCTAATGCAAGCCTTATTTTTCCTGAAAAATAAGGAAAAAAATCCTTTGAAAATGCCTTCTGCTAGTCATAAAGACACGCAGGCCTGTAAACCCAGGTAGGCTTTTCTGTTTGTCACTGACCCAGCTATTTTTTGACACAACCATGGATAGTAAAATTAATGGTACTGGTGTTCAAATTTTAGAATACCGTATTCGACCTATTTACCGCACTGTGCGCTTAGTTTTTTCACAATTGTATGAAAATATTGTGGTGAAAAATCTACCTAATAAGCGCACACTCAATACGAAAAAAATACAAAAAAGGCTTCCGATATGATTATTTTATAGAGTTGAATTTCAGCATAGTGATTCACCACACATACATATGATTGTCTGGGTCAAAGATGCAGCAAAACTCAATATGAATTTGTTGGGATGTTACTGTAAAGTGTGCGCCTGTGTATTTTTTCCAGAAAAAGCTTGGGTGTGCGCTTATAGGAGCATGTGAGGTAAATAGGTCGAATACGGTAAGTAAAGATTTGAGGTGTATGATTGTTTGTTTGACTTGCGGTTCAACATCCCCGTCCACAATGTACACCAGGAATGTCATTTTGGAAACGTTACTTCCAATTTTGCGGGACTTTTACCCCGACATTGACATGAAATGACATCTCGAGCCCTGTAGCCCAATGAAACAAAAAGGGTTTATAAGCATGGATAGTCCGACTCGCACCGCTTTGCCCGAGCAGGCTTAGATCCTGTAAGCGGTTTACCAGTACTCGTGTGCGGTTGGTTTCAGCGCTACGTGGAAGCATCCTGCAGCGTATCTATTTCTTCAAGCCCCAATGGGCAGGGGTGGCTTGAGGTGTATGAATATTTAGGGTTAAAAGCTTACAAATGTGATATAACATCAACCAATACTTTCATTAAGTTTCAACAAGAGCCTGCTCTAGGTCTTCACTACATGTCTATACAAATTTGGGTTTCCATCCGCAATTATAGTAAACATGATAATAAACACCCTACATTTAGCTCCCCTTTCACCTGAATCACTAAGATCAGTGTGTCAGTTCGTTTTAATAACCAATTTGCAACAGAAGATTTAGGATAATGAGGACAGCAAACAAAACTCACATGTCACGACAAGCAAAGCTGTCTTTGAATAAGCGAAGACTCTGATCAGACTGCACATTGGTGCAATCTGATCAGAGTCTTCACTGTGTTATATGAATACTCGTTGATCCAAAGCTTCTCCATACATACATGGAAGGATGCTATACGAAATTAGTGGATACACATGCTGTTTTTAGTCTTTGCTGAAAACACCTTATTGCTAGATGTGGCTACATATTGGTAAAAGCAATTTATACCAACTAAAATTCTTTTCAAATTTCCTTATTTCTAATTATGCGAGAAGGTTGGTGACAAAATGTTGTAACATTATACGAACTACCCGTGGCTGTCTCAATAGCCAGGAAATGTTTACACGCTATTCATGAGGGTAACTGCAAATGATAATTGGTAGTTAATTGGTGACAGATACCCCCAAGCTAGACACAAGGTGCGATAAGGTCACTTCATAATTATTGTAATTTAAAATTGAAATATTTTAAAATTTCCTCATGATCATAAATGTAATCTTCTCATGAAATCTTAAAGATTTATTATGACTGTGTTATCTTAATGATCAATGAATAGTATATAATCTGACTTAAAGTGTTTTGCTAAAATACAACAACAGAAGGAACCTGTACTAAAAAATAAAAAGGTACAGAAAAATAGGTGGTGCCATACTATATTGATTTTGTTTTGTACATCCCCTCCCTATCCCATCCCTCAAAGTTCTGTCTTAAGACAAGCCATTTTATCAAGTGATATTTATTATGAACAATTTACTTGTAGTTCATAATGTGATTATATAGCCGTTATTACAGTATATCATTACGTAGGTAGTAAAACAGAATTAGACAGGAATTCATATTCTATAGAAAAGTATCAAATTGGATTGGATATAATTGAATTAGTACTTCTAAATTCAATTTGATACTTTTCTAGTACTTGTAAACCCTTCAGGCATTAACGCTCTGCATGCTGGTTATTATTTTTTTCAGCAGGTGACATCACGTGAACACTTCCGTGAAATGAAGACCCCACTAAACCCCAATTTATATAGAGAAAACTGGGGTTTACGGGGGTATTTGGTTTTTTTCTTATTTCTGCTCCAAGACATAGGTTGTGGGTACTCGTTAGAACCGCCTCAATGAGGCGGTTCTAACGAGCACCAACATCCTATGTTTTGAGCATTTATAAGACAAATATGAAGGATTTTCATTAGAAAAGTAGCCATTTTGAAGATATGAAAAAAGCACTATGTCGCACGGGTGAGTTATCATAATGCATATTGAAACATTTTTCTTATTTTTCCCAGAAAACAGGATTTAACATTTCATGCAAACTATCTCCATGAATGTTGTCTGCTGAATTAGCCCAGAGAGTGGTAAAGGTTAATCATGACTAGCAAATGGTGTTTTCATGTTTTTTTTTTCTTATTTTTTTTTTTTTTAAGAAAAAAAGAAAGAAAAGAATTGACATTACATGTGAATCATCTGTCAAGCAGATGACTGATTGGGGTTTAACAACAGGTCAACCCTTGTGGGTGATTTTGTGGTCCCAAAGAAAGGAAATAATGACATGTTTGTGAAACACTGATGCCCCCGTACAGCGCATGTGAAATCTGAAGCCCTATCACTAACCAATCAAAAGGTATGGTTGATGTTCCAAGTTTTTAGAAAGTAGGTCAAGCTCAAGGTAACAAGAAATGCACAAGTGAAATACGAAAGCCCCATCACTAACCAATCAAAGTTATGGCCAATGTTTTAAGTCTTTAAAAAGTAGGTCAAAGGTCAAGTTAACAAGATCCAAAATTATGGTATCACCAGAAAGGTCTTGTGACAAGGAATGCACATATGAAATATGAAAACCCTATCACTTACCAATCTAGATTTATGGCCAATAGTAAAGTTTTTAAAATGTAGGTCAAATGTCAAGGTCAGGGTCACAAGATCAGAAATTATGGTGCCACTGGAAAGGTCTTGTGACATGAAATGCACATGTGAAATATGAAAGCCCTATCACTACCCAATGTTAAGGTTTTTAAAAAGTAGATCAAATGTCATGGTCAAGGTCACAAGGTCAAAAATTATGGTACCACTGGAAAGGACTTGTGACAAGGAATGCACATGTGAAATATGGAAGTCCTGTCACTAACCAATCAAAGGTTACAACCAATGTTAAAGTTTTTATAAAGTAGGTCAAATGTCAAGGCCACAGTCACAAGGTAAAGAAGATGTGTTTGTGAAACACAAACATCTCCCCGGGCATGGTCATTTTCTTTTTCAAAGTTGGTCACAGTTCAAGGTCAAGGTCACAGGTGGGAAGACCTTGACACAAGGAACTTACATGCCAAATATGAAGGCTCTGTCTTAAATGGTTCTTAAGTTATGAACAATAATTTTTTTTCTTTAAAGTAGGTCATAGGTCAACGTTACAGGTCAAAAAGTTTGGCATGAATGTAAAGCTCTTGTCACAAGGAACCTACATGCCAAATATGAAGGCTCTATCTTAAACGATTCAAAAGTTATGAACACTTTTATTTTTTCTTTAAGTAGGTCATAGGTCAAAATTACAGGTTAAAAAGTTTCACCATGAATGTAAAGCTCTTGTCACAAGGAACCTAATTGCCAAACATGAAGGCTCTATCTTAAACGGTTCAAACGTTAAGAAGAACTTTATTTTTACTTTTAAGTAGGTCAAAGGTCAAGGTAAACAAAATGTGCATGAATGTCAAGCTCTTGTCACAAGGAACCTACATGCCAAATATGAAGGCTGTATCTCCAAAAGTTATGACCAATGTTAACTTTTTCTTTTATGTAGGTCAAAGGTCAAGGTCACAGGTCAATTTTTTTTGTGTGAATGTAAAGCTCTTGTCACAAGATACCTACATGCAAAATATGAAGGCTCTATCTCAAAAGGTTCAAAAGTTATGACCAAAATATTATTTTTTTATTTTAAGTAGGTCAAATGTCAAGGTCAAGGTCACAGGTCAAATTTATTTTGCACGAATGTAAAGCTTTTGTCACAAGGAACATACATGCCAAATATGAAGGCTGTATCTCAAGCGGTTCAAAGGTTATGACCAATGTTATTTTTTTCTTTTAAGTAGGTCAGGTCAAGGTCACAGGTCAATTTTTTGCAAAAATGTGAAGCTCTTGTCACAAGGAACCTTCATGCCAAATATGAATGTTCAACCTCAAATGGTTCAAAAGTTATGACCAACGTTAAAGTTGTCCACGTACAAACCAACAAACAAACCAACTGGCAAAAACAATATGTCCCTGCTGTCGTTACCGGGACATAAAAATTATGGTACAGCTGGAAAGATCTTGTGACATGAAATGCGCACATGAAATATGGAAGCCCTATCACTTACCAATAGAAGTTATGGCCATTGTTAAAGTTTTTAAACAAGAGGACCCTGATGGTCCTTTATCGCTCACCTGAGCTAAGAGATTTACATGTGGGTCCGGGAGCGTGGCAATTTTTGGTCTCAGGGCTATAATTTGAACAATTTTGGTAGAGGCCCACTAAATGAAGCTTAAATATCATAGGCCTAGGCCTTCTGGTTTCAGATAAAAAGATTCTTAAAGGTTTTCCCCATATAAGCCTGTGTAAAACAGGTGGGCCCCGTGGCCGGGCCATTAAGTTTGGCAACTAGGCTATAATTTGAACAATCTTGGAATCTAGAGGCCCACTAGATGAAGCTTCAAACTAAATATCAAAAGTCTAGGCCTTTTGGATTCAGAGAAGAATATTTTTAAAGGTATTCCCAATATTTAGTTAAATTTATACTAATTTATTTATTAAATTCCCAATATTTGCCTATGTAAAACCCAGGACAGCGTCATTTTTGGCCCAAGGGCTATAAGTTAAACAATCTTGGTAGAGGTCCACTATATGAAGGCAAGAAATTTTTTAAAAAGATTTTGCCTATATAAGCCTATGTCAAACATGTGGGCCGTGGGGCTTGGCCATTTTCGGACCCAGGTCTATAATTTGAACAATCTTGGTAGAGGTCCATTAGATGAAACTTCATACCAAATATCAAAGACCTGGACCTTCTGGTTTCAGACAAGAAGATTCTCAAAGGTTTTCCCTATACAAGCCTATGTAAAACCAGGGCGGGGCCATTTTTGAATGGCCCCAAGTCCATAATTTGAACAATCTTGGTAAAGGTCCACTAGATGAAGCTTCATAACAAATATCAATAATAAAACAAATAACCCTTCTGGTTTCAGAAAAATAGATTTTTAAAGGTTTTCCCTATATAATCCTATGTAAAAACCAATGGGCCCTGGTGCAAAGGCATTTTTGGTCCCAGGGCTATAATTTGAACACTCTTGGTAGAGGTTCACTAGATGAAGCTTCATGCCAAATATCAAAGACCTGGGCCTTCTGGTATCAGACAAGAAGATTTTTAAAGGTTTTTTCTTATTTTTCACTTTTTTGTTGCCATGGCAACCAGAGTTCTGCATGGAATGGAATTCTCTGAACAACTTTGAGAGAGGACCACCCGAAGATCATTTCTGCCAAGTTTGGGCAAAATCTGTTCTGTGGTTTATGAGATGTGATTTAAAGGAATTGTGAACAGACGGACAGACCGACGGATGACAATGGACGGTGAGCGATCACAATATAGGTCAAACATCAAGGTCACGAGGTCAAAATTTATGGTACATCTGGAATGGTCTTGTGGCAGGGAATGAAATGTGAAAACGCTAATACATACCAATCAAAAGTTATGACCAATGTTAAGGTTTTTGAAAAGTAGATCAAACATCAAGGTCAATGTCACGAGGTCAAAAAGTATGGTACCATTGGAAAGGTCTTGTAGCATATGTGAAATATGAAAGCCCTATCATTTACCATTCAAAAGTTATGCCTTATGTTAAGGTTTTCGTGGACAGACCAAAACTATATGCCCTTGTTTGATTCCGGGGGCATAAAAAGAGACGAAAGAGATAGTAGAGGAGATAAAAGTAAGAGACAGGGCAGAGTGTGGAAGATGAATGGACCTGTAGAAACAGAAGCCCTCTACTGACAGCAGGCCTTGCCAGACTGTAAAGCCAACATCAGTTGGATGCCAGACTGACCCAAGATACAAGACAGCTTTGCCTCACCCAACCACCCTAGCAGACGATGCATTTTGTTTGTTTGATTTGAGGTTTAATGTCCCCGTCAACACTGTAAAGGTCATTTTGGAGACGTTGCTTCCAATTTTGTGGGACTTTTTCCTGCCATTGAGATGAAATGACATCTCAAGACCTGCCCCCCAATGAAACCAATAGCGTTTATAAGCATGGACGGGCCGACTCGCACCCTTTGCCAGGGCAGGCTTAGATCCTCTAAGTGGTTTACCAGTACTCATGTGCGGGTCGGTTTCAGCTCTGCGTGGAAGCATCATGCAGCCCATCTATTTCTTCAAGCCCCGATGGGCGGGCAGACGATGCATACCATAATGATCCTAAGTATTGGGACAGTTAGGCCTACGCAAACCGTGATGACCCAGATCAGACTGGTTCTACACTGTCTGCCATTCCCTCTGCACCTTCTTGACTCCAAGCTGGATCATGAAACAAATTTCTTTAAATATTAAGAGAATAACAGCAAATCCTCAATGTGTCTAAATGTTTAGGATTTTTATGGTATGTAATGGTGCTTGAAGGGTTAAATCTCAGATATACATTTGGGTACAACTAAGTCCATATCTTCACAATCAATCTTTGACAAATTAGATACAGCTAAGGATGAAATCTATTTGTCTAGCCACTGTATCTCTAACGTTTTGTTCCAGTCAAGTACTGCACAAAATTCTAAAGCAGAAGACAATACATTTTTATTCTTACTTTTCAGCACAAATAAGGTTTAAAATTCCATGTGAATCATCTGCCCAGCCCAGCAGAGAATTCACATGTAATATAAGAAAATAAGACAAGGAGTTCCATGGGCCACTCCGCTATCCAGAGGTTATATGGTTTTTACCATATGCAGGCATGGTGGCCATCTTGGTCATGTGACTACAATACCTTGACTAACTTTTCACTGCCTCATCCTATAGAGCTCTTCATGTAATTTGGTTTAATCAGTCTAGCAGTTTTAGTGGAAACTGCATCTAAGTCATCCAGGGCTAAGGTCAGCCAATGACCTTGAACTTTGGAATTAATAAACTTGTATTCAGCTGATTTCAAATATCAATTCTGATGCCACAGGCTACAATAGAATAAAAAAAAAAAAACTAGAAATGTGTCAATACAACACAAATGCCCCAGCCCAGGGACCTACCTCACCACCCCCATCACCTTAAGGTCATGCGGCAGGGGCGGGGTTATGGCTGAATGAAACTTCTGACATATATCTATCATCATTCCAAATATGTAGCAAATCCATCACATGGTTCAAGTAATATGAGCTCTCAAACAATATAATATAAACTAGAGCGTGATGACAAAGTTTTCTAAAAATAGCCATAGTGACCTTGACCTTGAAAGTCGAAATGGCTCAAGATATTGTCAAAAGGAACATTTGTGTGAAGTTATATTGAAATCGGTGAAGAAATGTAAGCGCTAGAGGGATGACAAAGTTTTTCTAAAAATAGCCACAGTGACCTTGACCTTGAAAGTGGAACTCGCTAGAGATATTGTCATAAGGAACATTTGTGTGAAGTTATATTGAAATTAGTCAAGAAATTTAAGCGCTAGAGTGATAACAAAGTTTTTCTAAAAATAGCCACAGTGACCTTGACCTTGAAAGTCAAAATAGCTCGAGATATTGTCATAAGGAACATTTGTGTGAAGTTATATTGAAATTGGTGAAGAAATGTAGGCGCTAGAGCAATGACAAAGTTTTTCTAAAAATAGTCACAGTGACCTTGACCTTGAGGTGATGACCTTGAAAGTCAAAATCGCTCAAGATATTGTCATAAGGAACATTTGTGTGAAGTTATATTGAAATCAGTGAAGAAATGTAGGCGCTAGAGCAATGACAAAGTTTTTCTAAAAATAGCCACTGTGACCTTGACCTTGAGGCCATGACCTTAAAAGTCGAACTTGCACGAGATATTTTTTATAAGTGATTTTGTGTGAAGTTATATTGAAATTGGTGGTACAAATACCTTAACCAAAGTCTTAAACATTAAAAATTTTCTAATTCTGTAACCTTGACCTTGAGGTCATGGGTATGGGTGGGGGCATTGCTGAATAAACCATTGGACTTATATGTATCATCATAGTAAATATAAACCAAATCCATTGTACGGTTATGAAAATATGAGCTCAAGTTCTACCTGGTACAAGTACCTTAACCTGGGTGTTAAACATTAAAAATTTCAAAGTCCACGACCTTGACCTTGAGGTCATGGGTATGGGTGGGGGTATTGCTGAATAAAACTTTGGACCTATATCTATCATCATACTAAATATAAACCAAATCCATTGTATGGTTTTGAAAATATGATCTCAAGTTCTACGTGGTACAAGTACCTTAACCTGGGTCTTAAACGTTAGAAATTTCTAAGTTCGTGACCTTGACCTTGAGGTTATGGGTATGGGTGGGGGTATTGCTGAATAAAACTTTGGACCTATATCTATCATCATACTAAATATATACCAAATCTATTGTATGGTTTGGAAAATATGAGCTCAAGTTCTACCTTGTACAAAAACCTTAACCTGAGTCTAACAGGATTACGTACGTACGTACGTACGTACGTACGTACGTACGTACACACTTTCGTACAGAAGGACTTACATTCGGACACCCGTACGCACGTACACATGTACGCACGTACCCACGGACGCACGTACGGAAAACCGAAAAACTATATGCTCCCGGCATCATACGATGCGGGGGCATAAAAACAGTTTTGCCTTTTTTTCCATACAAAGTCTCAGAGACAAAATTTGACCTTGATGTAAAACAGGTCAAGGTCAATCAAAGGTAATCATTTGAACAAACTTCGTGGGACCCAAGTCCCTAATTCTATATACCAAGTCTGAAGGTCATTAGGTTCTGGAGAATATTTTTAATGGTACACTGTATATGGACATGACGGCCATGTGACCCGGTCCTTATGAACCAACTTTCATTCCCCCTTCCACAGAGGCTCCAAATGTTTGTTTGTTTGTTTGTTGGGGTTTAATGGCCCAGTCAACACTATTTTAGGTCATTTTTTAGCTGGTCAGTTTACCTATCCACACTTTTCCTGGGCTGGCTTTTACGTAAGCGGTTAACCAGTACAGTGCACATTCTTTCGCCAGAAACTGACAACTGCCCTTCTTGAATCAGAGGGAGAGAATGACCATAGAAAACTTTTCATGATCAATCTCCAGGAAAGAATGTTGCCAACCCTGACAGGTATCGAACCCGCATTCCCTGATCACCAGTCAGACGGGCATCCGACCGAGCTACCGAGGCCTCCAAATGTAATTTGGTTTCAATCAACCCAGCAGTTTAATCTGTAGATGGCATTTTCAAAGTACTTTTTTCTTATTTTTCAGAGAAACACTGCATGTGGATGGTCTGCTGGGAAGACAATTCTCATGAAAAGAAATTCATATGAAATGTCAAGGTTTTTTTCTGTTTTTTCATAGAAAGGCTTGACATTACATGTAGATGATTTACAAAAAGTGTTGAACCTTTTTTCTCCTGAAAAATCAGCCAAAAAATGGACTTTTGTCTGCTCTAAAATTTTCTGTAGTATTTGAATGGTTGGTCAAACTTAACCTCATTTTATTCTTACAGGGCTTTCAGTCCTTACATACCTAAATGCTACTGATATACAGGATAACCGTAACTATATGGGTAACCATAGCAACAGCCATAATTGTGATAATCCACTTCCTGTTTTATATGTCTGCTCATACATAGCTGGTCGTTCTTGTATCCTTTCCCCATCAAAATCTGATGGAGAAAAGTCTCCTGTAATGGCACTTTTTTACATGAACACTCAGGTGTGGAGTGACTATATGCTGATTTATGTTGATAATAATAATAGTTATACGGCCATGGTATATGTTGTTGCTGTTGCTGTCCACTATAATAATAGTCCTCTGATGAGGCAGTGCTTGCCGCAGTATTTGAGGTATAACGTGGATCAGGAAAATACGAGTCTATAGTTCCTGAGCTAGGATTGTTCACCAACATCATAGATGATGACACTAAGTTTTCCTTGGACTCTGTTTTACAGACTGGTAGCTGGTCGGAACCTTTGGCTTTTAGCATTTTTCTATAATTTGAATTTTTAATAATTTGCAAAAATTAAAACTTCACACTTCCTTACTTGGATGAACTTAAATCACCCTAGTTAATTGTTTCATCATTCCTGACTTCTCACAACATCTGAATTTCTATTATATTGCACTACTTTTGCTTTTCTTTTCAAAAACATTTCTAACAGATGACAATTCTTTTTAACTGTAGGTCTTCCTTCTTTAATTGTTTCTGTCCCTTTCCAATATCTCTCCTCAGACTTTTATGCTTTCAACAAATACTAGATTTTCCATATAATTCCCAAGCATTACACTGGATAATTTTTCTTTCTTTTTCTAGTATTGCAACACTTTTTGTAAACTTCTTAGCAGTTTTACATGTATTTCTAATATCCTTTTCCAGACTTTCAGATGCGTCTTCCAGGAAACTTTTTTTTTGTCAAAAATGTTTTACAATGTGTTACCAGGAATGTAAAGTAAACCAATACTGGTTTAGTAAATGCTGTTTACTCCACCAAAAGAAATATGACTTCCTTTTACGCGTTCTCAACATTAACTACCCTTGTAATTATCGTAATATCATCACCTGTATAATTTACCTAGTGACAATTTCTCTAAGTACCGTAAAGCACCAAGACAGAATAGTCTAAGCAAACAATGTAGGCCCAGATCAAACTGCTGCTCCAATGGAGCAGCAGTTTGATCTGGGTCTACACTGTTTGCCCTCTGTCTGTACCTTTCTGATACACAGCCTAGTAGTAAACTGCTTGTTCAAATTTTAGGATGATTATAGCAATTGATAAAAGTGTGCCATTATTTAGAATAGCTAGAGTCATCATTAGCCCATTTAGTACCAGAAACCACAACGGGTACCCTGGCAAACAGTGCAGGCCCAGATCAGATGCTGCAGAATGCGTCATCTGATCAGGGCCTCCACTGTTTGCTAAAAGTTCAGTCATTTTCCAAATAAAGCCTTTTGATGAAAAAACAACCTCACACCCCTAAATTTTGAAATGAACTCCTGCTAAAAATAGGGAGAAAGATTCCATTTGGTACAAAAGGGGTTAGCCGGGCAACAGCAATTCACACAAAATGCTGAATCACATGAGTAGACAGACCATGATAAGCCTACCCATGATTAGGAACAAACATAACAATCAGCCTGCCCATCTTTGCAGTCTGATCTCAGCCCTAGTTGTTTTCTCTAATGTTGCACTGTGGTTCAGGATTCACTGTCAAATATGAAGATCCAGATCAGACTTAAGCATGTGATGGTAAGTTAAGCTTTAGCTGACTGCACAGGCCATTTTGTGCAAGTTTTCTGTGTGTTTGCGCAATTTTCAGTGCAACTGTGCAAACTGATACGTCCTCTGCAGGGGTCTATAGCTTAGTTAGGTTAACTGGACAGGCTCTGACCAGATCACACACAATGCAGGATGATCTGGGTCTGTTCTGTTTGAACTTATATTTCCCTTGTGTTGTGAGCCTACTCAAATAATGAGAAAAAAATTAACAAAAATATTCAAAGGCTGTGCAATTATAGGTAATTATTATTGAGAAGTTAAGGTCTTTTCAAGTCCATGTACTACTTTGTTGTAACCAGGCCACTCAAGGAATTTTTCTTTCACAAATATCCAATTAGGGAAAATATCATACTGACACTTGATCAAATGAACAGATCTACCTGCACGACTGTACTTAAATACAGCCGAACCTAGTACAGATTAGCCAGCACATGAAAAATATGTTCTATGAAAGGATTTTCCTTTGGAAGCAAGCAGAACTGAAAAGTATGGAGTGTACAATGTACAAGTTTTTCTGGGCCAGACTAGCTAGTTTCGACTAAAAAGGCCTCATCAGTGACCCTGAATTTTTTTTCAAAATTCCACAATAGAATCAATAATCCCAAAAGACAAGAAACAGTCCAAAAGAAGGTCTCTAATTAGGAGACACTGGGAAAAGAAAAATTCTTACATTAAGACCACCTCTTGGACTGTTCAAAAGTGGTCTTTCAGGCCACTATTGAAGAGTCTCAAAGGTGTTCTCTAATTAGTTTTTATTGGTTTGATTTGATATTCAACGTCCCCGTCAACACTGTATAGGTCCTTTTGGAGATGTTGATTCCAATTTTGTGGGACTTTTACCTGACATTGAGATGAAATGACATCTCAAGGCCTGTCACCAAATGAAACCAATAGGATTTATAAGCATGCACTGCTGTGCCTGGGCAGGCTTATATCCTCTGAGCGGTTAACCAGTACTTGTGTGCAGTCTAATTCAGCTCTGCGTGGAAGCATCATGCAACCCATTTATTTCTTCAAGCCCCGATGGGCCGGGCCGTGGTCTCTAATTAGGAGAAACTGAGTATAGAAAACAAAAAGAAAGAATAGCTGAAACAGTAAGCTTTTAAATCCAGATTTATTCTTAATTTTAGGTGGTCTTAACCCTTGTCCTGCTGAGCCCGGATATGCCTTATTTTCCAAACAATGAAGATCCAGATCAGATGGCTTCTGACGAAGCCATCTGATCAGGATCTACATTGTTTGCCATTCAGATTGTGAATTTGTTGCAATAATTTGCATCAAATAATCCGATTGGTTGATAACTGGTAGTGGGTGTGGCATATATGAATATTCAGCAGGACACGGGTTAATAGAGGATTTATGCTGTATATGCTCTCACACATACTCAAGAATTAGAAACAGTGGGTAATCCAGGGATGTGGATGGGAACATGTCCATTTATTTGCAGGGAACAAAGGAACATTGGCAAATATTTTAAGGGGAGATGGGAAAAAAAACAACATGAGGAAATTTTGAAAATTCATTTGAGGGAACATGGCTAATTATTGTAAGGGAACTGTATACCCTTGGGAGAATCTCAGAACAAGAGAAGTCATCAAGTTACCAAGTTTCTACCTGAAATCAACACTGCAAATAATGCATCAGATGAGGTTGTTCTTCACAGGAGGGATGGGTCTTTCTTACAAGAGCATATGTTTAACCCACATTACAGGCTGTTGGGTTTTACGCCTGCAAATGACATTAAAAATTGATGATCATTCAGATACCAGTTTTTTAACAGGTCCCCATACCCGTTTTATCACAATTTTGTGCATACCAGACCAAATCCATCTAAACAACTATTGGTGATAAATATGTAGCCATAATATAGGTAGCTACGTGGTCTGATCAATAAATTCGAGAACTTTTGCTATAACTTTTTTAATATACAACCAATCGCAATAAAATTTATATGGTCCATAGAATAGCACGACACGGACAACGTCATCAAGTTATTACATTCGTGACGTCACTAGTTTTTCAATGACGTCATATTTTCGACGTCATACTTCACGTTCACCTTTCAGAAATGGCTGAAGACGTTGCAGAACAGAGGACTATCATTTATTTCTACGTAAAATTAGGGAAGACTATGAGCGAAATCAAAGGGGATCTCCAAAAAGTATAGGGAGAAGCAGCATTTTCGAAATCTTTTATTCATAAATGGTGGCATCACTTCAATGACGGAAGAACATCGACCAAAGATGACCCCCGATCTGGCCGCATTGTGAAGTATACTACAGAGGAAAACAGTGCTGCCATTGAACAATACGTAATGGAAGACGGGTGAGTGACTGTTAGAAATGCAGCGGAAGACTTTATTAAGTTATGGTACAGCCCAAGAGATCCTGATGGAAAAGCTTGAATTAAGCCGCGTCTGTGCAAGGTGGGTACCCCGTCTATTTCAGCCTGACCAGAAGAGAGTAAGGAAACAGATCTGTCGAGATATTCTCAACCGATATGCAGAGGAAGGTGATGGTTCCTGAATAAAATAATAACATGTGATGAAACATGGTTCCCATTCTTTGAGCCAGAAAGCAAGCAACAGAGTTCCGTATGGAAGCATGCATCGTCACCATCGCCTGTAAAAGCCCGACTTTCCAAGTTAGTAGGTAAAGTTATGTCCATCATATTCTGTGACACAAAAGGAATTGTGTTGAATCACATGGTGCCATCTAAAACTACAGTCAATAGTGAATACTACGCACATCTAATGAAATTCCAGTTGCAGAGAGCTATTCGAGATAAACGTCCTGAACTGGTATGGTCGGGGTTCATTTTGCACCAAGACAACGCTCCAGTGCACGTGAGTCAACTTGTGACGTCCACCCTCAAGGAACTGGGTATCGAAACTCTACCGCATCCACCGTATAGCCCAGACTTGGCTATCTGTGACTTTTTCCTGTTTCCAAATGCGAAGGACCAGCTGCATGGAGTAAAATATGAGATGCGAGATGAACTAGGGGCTGCTATAAAGGTGGCCCTTAGGGAGGTGTCACGTGACGGCTTACGTCACGCGTTCGGCATATGGATGAACAGATGTCAAAAGTGTATCAAGTTCAAGAGATCCTATATCGAGAAATAATACGAGGACTGTTCAAATATGAATGCAAGTAGAACGTTTTCTCATGCACTAATGCGAAAATCACCTGGAAATAAATATCACAGCGCAGAAAAACATTTTACCTATACATTGATACCAAACCTGTTAAAATCCGTGCACTTTAGCCATGTATATCGTTCTATTAAACACTGTCTACACTTGTATACTAATACAAAACATGGTTGGAAGAAGGTCAGAGTACGCCGTTGAAATACGGTCCTATATTAAGAATCGTTGTATTCTTGGTATACGGTGCAAAGACATTTTTGATGAAATATGTTCGGTTTATGGGCATAATGAAATGTCTTTTCCGACAGTTTTTCGTTGGTGTAAGAAATTCAGCTGTAGGCTAGGCTCAACAGAAGATGCACCACCTGATCGTTGGCCGAAAAGAGCAACATCTGCCAAGATGGTTGCTAGAGTGAAACAAATAGTTGCTACCGATGCACGATACACCACTAGGCAAATAGCTAGTATGGTTGGCATCTCATTAGGAACGCTCATACAATTCTGAAATGGGATTTGAAAATGAGAAAGATCTGTGCTAGATGGATTCCCCATCTGTTGACAGATGAGCAGAAAAAGACACGTGTTCAGTGTGCCAAGCAGTTAAAAAGTTTCGAAATTACAATGCACAGTCGTTCGCTAATGTCGTCACAGGTGACGAGACATGGGTTCACTTTTTTGAGCCAAAACGAAAGATTCAGAACAAAATATGGGCAACAAAGTATTGCAAAAGACCATGCATTGCAAAGTGGACCATGAGCGTCAAGAAGGTAATGTATGCCATATTCTTTTCAAATCAGGGCCCTGCTATTCAGGTTGCTGTGCCTAAAAGCAAATCTGAAAATGCTAAGTTTTACAAGAATAAAGTTCTTCGAAAATTGAAGAAATATTTCAAAGAACGAAGACCCGCAACTGTTTGGACAATGTCAGATTGCTACATGACAATGCGTCATCGCACAAGGCGTTCATTGTGCAAGACTATCTGAAGCAGGAAAAGGTTGTTGAACTCCCTCATCCCCCGTATTCCCCTGACCTTGCCCCGTGTGACTTTTTTTGGTTCCCGTGGCTGAAAAATACCTTTCTGGTCGAAAATTTGTACAGTGCAAACACCTCGGTTCTGCAATATTCCAGTGTCTTCATAGTATACCTCGAAAAGACTACCAAAATGCATTCAATGATTGGATCAGAAGACTGAAAGTTTGTATATCTGTTAAAGGGGAATACTTTGAGGGGACAAAATAAATTTTTCATCGAAATCTATCACGGAATCATTTTTATGTGCTTAGTTGCATTCATATTTGAACAGTCCTCGTAAACAGTATTCGTGAGTATCGTTTTTCATTATTAAGTTATAGCAAAAGTTCTTGAATTTATTGATCACCCCTCGTACATAAGCTATCAATTTTATCCTTCAAAGCACACACTGAGCACTATTGTCTTGTAGTTCTTTTTTTAAGTCTCTTAAACGGTTCCTGGTCAGATCTTGTGACCGCCATATTTGGAAGTCACGCGACCAATAATACTTCTGGTAGAAATGGCGGAAGATGTCTTGCCTACAAAATGTCAAAGTATGAGCAGAATTGGTTGAGGTTTAAGGAAATTATGGTTGCCAAAAAAGGGTACCCCCTCTAAATAATGAATATCAAATAAATCTCAGCATGCTAAAGGTTAACTTTGAGTTTCTGGAAAAAAAAATTAAAAATGCGTTTGATGTCATTATTTAACATTTCTTGGTAGAATTAGTCAATATAAATACAAAATTATAAACTTCAATTTTTTTGGTTAACCTTCAGCATGCTGTGGGCACATTTATTCGCCCAAGGGGGTAGTCCAACTTGAGCAACTTATCATGCTCAGAAGAAAGCAAGTACACCCCTTGGATGAGGTTGTTCTGGGGCACAGGTTTAACCCACATTACCAGCTGTTAGATTTTACACCCGAAATGACGTTAAAAATTGACGATCATTCAGATGCCAGTTTTCAACAGGTCCCCCTTACCTGTTTTTATCACAATTTTGTGCATACTAGACCAAATCCATCTAAACAACTACTGGTGATAAGTATGCAGCCATAATATAGGTAGCTACACAAGCTAACATTTTTATTCTGCAAAGCAAACACTGATCGCTATTGTCTTGTAGTTCTTTTTTTTTTCTTTTAAGTGTCTTAAACGGTTCTTGGTCAGATCACGTGACTGCCATATTTTTTTAACAGTTTCTCAGATAAACCGTTAAAAAATTCAACTAGAGGGCAATTTGGTAATAAGATGGGGTCCCTTTTTCTGTGGTTCAAATGTGGTATTTTCCTTACATTTGTTTATAAGATGGGTGTTTATACTGGTTTATAAGTTGCAACCATCTGCTACCACTTGATAATGGCCAGAATGTGCAAAATCGACCTCTATTATTACAAAAAACCAAAGTGTGACATGATAATTCAGCAAGCGATTTTCTGCAGACAACTGCACTTTATCCATAGTAAAAATTATGTGAGGTAGGTAACTAACTACCGTTCAGTACTAGGGGTCTATGAAATGATGTGCGGGAGAGTGGATGAAAATTGAATAATAATCAACACATCAGTTTATGAAACTAAAAGGTCATGAGAACAGAAGTTTTTATATCATTAAAGCCCAAATACACCTCAGCACAGTTAGAGCATGATTGTTTACAACACAAAATTCGAATATAACACGGATGTTGTTTGGACCCCAAATTTTCTCCAACCTTCCATTTTCGCTTCGGTAAATAAAACTGCAAGCACTGCATGATGCCCCGCCACTACAATTACATCAAGCAAGTGCCATATCGCAGTGAAACAAAACCTAATGGCTGTTTTCCCCCATCCTAGTGATGTAACCTACAAGTTTGGTCAGAATCAATCATTAAGTTCAGGAGATATAGTGCTTCAAACAGACTACATGATAGAAATGGCTATGTTCAATGTTCAAGGGGCGATAACTCCAAAAGTAAGAAAATCAGAGTTATGGTTCATATGTTCTGCATGTCGTCTCAGGCTGCTCTGCATATCTGTGAAGTTTCGTGAAAACATCGCAAACGGTATCAGAGTTATGGAGCGGACTCAAAACTGATAGCAAATGCAATATTCAATGTTCAAAGGGCAATAACTCCAAAAGTAGGAATATAAGAGTTATAGATCATATGTTCTGCATGTTGTCTCATGGTGTTCTACATATCTGTGAAGTTTCATGGAAATATCTCAAATGGTATCGAAGTTATGGAGTGGTCACGAAACTACGATGGAAATGGCTATGTTCAAAGGGCAATAACTCCAAAAGTAGGAAAATCAGAGTTCAATGCATATGTTCTGCGCGTCGTCTGATAGTGCTCTACAAATCTGTGAAGTTTTGTGAAAATATCTCAAAATGGCGGACAGGAAACTGATAGCAACCGGTTTATTCCAAGTTAAGTACAATAACTCCAAAAGTAGGAAAATCAGAGTTCATATGTTCTGCGCGTCGTCTGATAGTGCTTTACATATCTGTGAAGTTTCGTGAAAATATCTCAAAATGGCCGACACAAAAATGATAGCAACAGGTTTATTCAAAGTTCAAAGGGCAATAACTCCAAAAGTAGGAAAATCAGAGTTCAATGCATATGTTCTGCGCGTCGTCTGATAGTGCTCTACATATCTGTGAAGTTTTGTGAAAATATCTCAAAATGGCGGACAGGAAACTGATAGCAACCGGTTTATTCCAAGTTAAGTACAATAACTCCAAAAGTAGGAAAATCAGAGTTCATATGTTCTGCGCGTCGTCTGATAGTGCTTTACATATCTGTGAAGTTTCGTGAAAATATCTCAAAATGGCCGACACAAAACTGATAGCAACAGGTTTATTCAAAGTTCAAAGGGCAATAACTCCAAAAGTAGGAAAATCAGAGTTATGATTCATATGTTCTGCATGTCGTCTTACGGTGCTCTACATGTCTGTGAAGTTTCATGGAAATATCTCAAATGGTATCGAAGTTATGGAGTGGACACGAAACTACAATAGAAATAGCTATTTCAAATGTTCAATGGGCAATAACTCCAAAAGTAGGAAAATCAGAGTTACGGTTCATATGTTCTGCATGTCCTCTAATAGTGCTCTACATATCTGTGAAGTTTCGTGAAAATATCTCTAATGGTATCAGAGTTATGGAGTGGACACGAAACTGATAGCAACAGCTATATTCAAAGTTCAAAGGGCAGTAACTCCAAAAGTAGGAAAATCAGAGTTACGGTTCATATGTTCTGCATGTCGTCTCATGGTGCTCTTCATATCATGGAAATATCTAACATGGTATTGTAGTTCTGGAGCGGACACAAAACAATGATAGAAATGCCTATGTTCAATATTCAAAGGGCAACAACTCCAAAAGTAAGAAAATCAGAGTTACGGTTTATATGTTCTGCATGTCTTCTGATAGTGCTTTACATATCTGTGAAGTTTTGTGAAAAAATCTCTAACGGTATCACAGTTATGGAGCGGACACGGAACTATGGGGTGCTGACAGATGGACGGACACTCAAAACTTCGAGTGGGTATAATATAAAACCCCGCCATTTTTTGAATGGCAAGACATCAAATCCTAGCAAGATAACAGGGTACTTTGAAGAAAATCCAGGAGTGTTATCACGGTAGTTAGCGGTAAATCCTAATGTCGCCTTAATCACTTGTCAAACAGTCAATGCAGCTTAACACTCTTATTGCATAACAGTAAACATGCAATAAACATGAGCTAAAATCAATTTAAAAGTCAGATATTTCCATGAAACGTGACTGTTTTGTAGATAAGAGATCACCGGTAAAGATTATTGTTTAGTTTACAATTTAATAATCCGGCTATAAAATGAGCCCAAACTTTCATACCCACCTTTATGAGCAAGATTAATGCAAACATCAAAATTTTCTGTTACCTATACTGAAGAGCATTAAAAATGCATCACATATTTTTTAAAAAATATTCCCCAGAAAAGATTTATGAATACAAAAACGTTAGAAATATTGATTTGCTTAACCGACTTTCATTAGTCGCAGAGAACCACCCCATAATGTCACCGGTTATGTCCCACGAGCTACCCATGCACAAAATCAATTTGACCACTTTGTGCACGGATTATTGATTTTCATTGAATGGTCAATACATGAAGTGGACATCTGATATCGGGGTTTAAAAGTTTTGTGTGATTTTCTGTTCTTATGAATACCGTTTATCATGCCGAGGTGAATCCCGATTCCAGGGGACAGATTATCGGACTCTTGCAAGCTAACGTCAGTCAGCGTTGGCTTGCTAGGCAGTTCAATGTTAGCCAGACGACGATTTCTCGTTTAAGTCGAAAGTTTGCAGTTACCGGGAGCACAAAGGACCATCCTAGACCCGGGGCTCTGTTTGTAACTACTCGACGTCAGGATAATTTCATTAGGCAACGATATTTTTGTGATCGCTTCACTAGCTGTTTCAACCGCTGCCGGTATGCGAGGATGTAGAGGGAGAAATATCTGTCGGTTCATAGTAAGCAGAAGACAATAAGACTGTGGAATTCGATGTCGCCAGCCAGTAAAAGGACAGATTCTGACTCAACGTCATCGTCAGCTGCGTGTTAGATGGGCCACGGACATGCTACACGTTCAACGTCAAAACTGGAACAGGGTTGTCTTTTCCGATGAATCGCGGTTTACACTCAGCTTTGCTGATGGAAGACTCCGTGTTTATCGCCGAAGGCATGAACACTTGGCAGACAGCTGTGTTCTTGAATGTGACCGATTTGGTGGTGGCAGCGTCATGGTGTGGGGAGCCATTAGTTCCGGTTTCCATTCAAATCTGATTATCGTGAATGGAACACTCACGGCCCGTCGATACATTGATGAAATTCTTGCCCCTGTCCTTGTTCCTCTTCTTCGACGTCAGGTTGGGAATCAGCAGTTGACGTTCCAGCAAGATAACGCGAGAGCGCACTCGGCTAGGCTTACACAAGACTTCCTGAGGGCCCAAGGGGTGGATGTTATGGACTGGCCAGCGGTTTCACCAGACATGAACTACATTGAACACATTAGGGATGAACTTGGTAGGAGACCACGTAAACGTCTGAACCAGCCAAATAACGTCGCCGAACTCGGCAGGGCTCTTCAGGAGGAGTGGCGTAACATCCCCATGGCAACTGTACAACGTCTAGTCGTATCAATGAGACGACGATTGCAAACTGTCATCCAAAATAACGGTGGTCACTGTCGTTACTGAAAAGTATGACATTTCAAGTCGATACCCTTGTTTCATCATGTGACGTTATCTTCTCAATCGGCTCCTTGTTTTTTCATTATTTTTTGTTGTGAGACATTGTCCGGATGCTAATCACCGTTTCAGAAAATATTCAATGAAATGTATACCTCGATTGAGATGAAGATTGTTTTGATAAATTTAGTGATGCGTTATTTATGCTCTTCAGTATATATCATTGAGAAGTCCATTGTCTGGAAATTACTGCTACAGTTCGGTAAATGACATCTTCCGATTTCACCAATTTCATTCAAGGACTTAACTTACACGTGTTGAATGTCATTGTTTTATTTTATAGGGGCGTTTTTCTTAAATAAAAAAATGTTAGCTAAACGGTTGTGTTTTGAGAAATGCACCTTGTGTTATGCACAATTTACTTTCATGTTATTTACCAATAGCAGCGTAGTGGGCATTTACACAAATGAAAGTATTAGGATGTTCCCTTTTGTTTTGGCACGAAAATATTTGGGCAAAGCATGCGCTTATCTCGCGAAAAAAACCAACAAACTGGCAGTCACGAGACAGTAGAATAGTCAGTTTTTATTACGCTTACATCTACCGTTAGATGTTGCTAATCGCGTTAGGAGGATTTTAACAATGATTGTTTATTACATTTGTATAATGAAATAAATCCATTATCTAAGAGCCAAAATATTTCCAAAATGCTGAATGATCTTCGGGCGACCAACAAATAATTTTTTGGCGCACTGCCGATTTTTCAGTCGCTATTGGCGACTTTCATCAGTCTTTATCCCTGGTATGTAACGTCGTTTTAACATCGATGTAACAAATTGACGGTGCATCAACGTTTGTGTGGCCTTGCTTATTCTTGTTCTGGGAGGATTTTCTTGCACGACTTGCCTGGGCAGGGTTAGACCTTAGCAGTTTTCCAGTACTCATGTGCAGTCCGTTTCAGCTCATGCAGCCCAATCTATTTCTCCAAGGTCCAATAGGTGGGTGCCCATTTGCTTATTCAGTTGCAGCAAGAAATTTAACTGCGGAAGGGAAAAACTAAAGACAGATAGAGTTTTGTCCCTTTGTACATTGCAATATTGCACATGCAAATGGGAACCAGTCACCAGGAACCACAGCCCATCTAAAATTACACACTGGGATTACACATGGACATGTTGGAGTGAGTGTTTGATTTTTACATCTCACCAACAGCTAAGGTCATACAAAGACGGGACCTCGGTTTAAAGACTTATCTGAAAGTCTGGAGAGGCCCAGGATCGATCCTGCGACCTCTTGGCGAGTAGCATTACCACTACACCACGGAGGCTTCTAGGACATGTTGGAACAGAAATCAAAACACAAATGTATGAATCACTGTTTTTCACAAATTTATTTTAATGATACAATCATTCAATGAATTTAAAGCAATAAATGCAACATCTAAAAGCAGAACAAACAAACAAACAGAACAAACGATAAACTAGTGTGAAAAACATTGCAATAACACAAAACATAGGTAAACAAACTTTGGCAAGCCAATCTTTTACCGGGTCAGTGACCAGGTCAATGACTATCGTTATAGAATGGTTCCGTTAACTAACAGTCTTCTGATTGGATCTTGAGAACAGTGGTATAAGTTGAGGTGTACTTAAAGGCCCTGTTTACTAGTGGATTTATTTACATGCTTTTTCAACGGCTACGTTTCCAAGAAGATGCCAATAAGCATGTGTTAATTTTCATTGGTTTATGATCATGAGGTCATGAATATTAATAAAGCGAAAGTTTTCCAGCATTTGCACGGTTGCATAATCAAATTTCCACAGGTCTATCTTATGTTTTGTCTGGAACATCATTAACGTTTCAAAGGGAAGCAAGTCAAACTGACAAAAAAGATAGCATCCCAAAGATTTTTCTCACTGAAGCTCTCCGAAACACGAATTATTTATTTACTGCTTGTCACATGGCAAAACACCGTCTTTAGTGCAAATTCAGAGAAATTTACATCTTTTTTTGTATCTTTTTTGTTGGAAACTCAAATCCAATATGGATTAGAGCGTCATATGGTAAATAGATGCCTTGAATTAAATTAACGCTAGTACTCTATTATCGGCTTTTGTAAGTCAGATATTCAGATGTTGCATAATTTCGCCAACAATTTGCACCTGAAATATACTGCCGAAGACGGTATCAAACTACTCTTAAACTATCAGTTAAGAACAAGAACAATCACTGTTACGATAACAACCCACTAACGGATCGCAGAAAACTCAGAAGAGGTCCTAGACCTCATTTATAAGACGGGTCTAGAAAGATTGGACTCATTTTGGGGCTAAAAATTCCCATCTTATAGCCGAATTTATACGGTAATGCCTTTTGTTAATTTGAGGGGTTGGGCATGGTCCCGGCGCACCATGGGAGACATCTGGGTTTGTGTAACTGGATGTGTCTTATCAGAAGAAACAATAATATATATGGGTGGGGATCTTTAAGGTTTTGGAGATATTGGGCCTTTTATGAAGTGGAGGGGGTGGGACATGGCCCCGGCACATCGCTTGGGAGCCCCAGGTTGATGTCTCTGAATGCGTCTTGTTATAAGGAACAAGAATAAATATGGCTAAGGGGTGGGGATCTGAATAGTTCTGAGATATATAGCCTTTTACGAAGTGTAGGGGATGGAACCCCCAGGTTGGCATAGAAGCATGTGGCTGAGAGAAAGAAACATTTCTATACAGGTTTTGTCAAAATATATGCAATGAATTGCGGGAAAATGCTATATTTCAATTTTCACCATTATAAATCTACGGGAACTATGAGTTGCCATTGCTAGCACACTAAAGAGCCAATTTCCATAAACAAGAGGGCCAAGAGAGCCCTGAATCGCTCACCTAAGTATCAGTGTCTCTAGTATATTCTTGGCCCAAGGGCTATAATTTGAGCAAACTTGGTAGCAGTCCACTAGATGAAGCTTCATACCAAATATCAAAGACCTGGGCCTTCTGGTTTCAGAAAAGAAGATTTTTACAGTTTTTTCCCTATATAAAGTAGAAGTAAAACAAAGATCAAAATAAGCCTATGTAAAACCAGCGGGCCCTGACGGTGTCGACATTTTTGGTGCCAGGGCTATAATTTGAACAATCTCAGTAGAGATCCACTAGATGAAGCTTCACACCAAATATCAAAGACCTGGGCCTTCTGGTTTCAGACAAGGGGATTTTTAAAGGTTTTTTCCTATATAAGCCTATGTAAACATAGTGGGTCCCGGCACGGGGACATTTTTGGCCCCAAGGCTATAATTTGAACAATCTTGGTAGAGGTCCATCAGATCAAGCTTCATACCACATATCAAAGACCTGGGCCTTCTGTTTTCAGACAAGAAGATTTTTATTCAGGTTATCTCTGTATACGCCTATGTGAAACCAGTGGGCTCCGGGGGGGGGGGGGGGGGGGGGGGTCCACTATATGAAGCTTCATGCTTCATGCCAAATATCAAAGACCTGGGCCTTTTGGTTTCAGACAAGAAGATTTTTAAGGTTTTCCATATATTAGTCTATGTAACCATGGTGGGCCCCTAGGCCGGGGCATTTTTTGGTCCCAGGGCTATAATTTGAACAATCTTGGTAGAGGTCCACTAGATGAAGCTTCATACCAAATATCAAAGACCTGGACCATGCGGTTTCAGAGAAGATTTTTTAAGTTTTCAGTAAAAAAATTATATTTTTAGCTCCTGTGACCTAGATGTGCAACGGACCAGAACCGTTTGAACCACTTTGAAAGGGGACCACCTAAGGATCATTCCTGTGAAGTTTAGTCAAAATCAGACTAGCGGTTTAAGAGGAGATGTTGTTTGAAGAAATTGTTTATGCACGACAGACGACAGACAAAAAGTGATCCCAAAAGCTCACCTCGTCACTTCGTGACAGGTGAGCTAAAATCACAAACTTTCAACCCCAAAGGCTAAGGATGCTTCAGATTGAATTTGGGCCCAAATGGCCCAGTGGATTCAGAGGCAATGTCGTTTGAATGTGTTGACGCAGATGACATACAACAACAACAGACAACAAACTAACCTATAAGCTCGCCTGGAGCCTTCGGCTCTGGGGAGCTAAGAACATATTACCCATATGTATTCGGACACACAGGCCTGAGCAAACAGTGTTGACCCAGATGAGTTGCCACAGAATGCTGGTCTCATCAGGGTCTACACTGTTTGCCACTCAGTCAGCTATTTTCAGACACAACATCAGGTAGTAAATTGTACTTTTTCCAAATTTTAGAACAAGTATAGTATGGAGTTGAAGTGTCTGTATACTTTGGGTAAATATGGCAAAACATATACAATATAAGTGGTTGGAAGACAAGCAAAGCATGCTTGGCACACATGCAAAGCACCTACAACTTAGTGATACAATGAAGGAAGGTTAACCATGTCCACATTAGAATTATCACGGGCAGTAAACATTCAAATTGACCTCCGCCAGTGGTCAATTGAAAACCATTTGACTTATATCCGGAGGTCAATTTGAACACTTCCTGTTATTGGTATTCGTGGGCTGCAGGAAGGTCGTGGGCTGCAGGAAGGTCGCAGGTAAGATTATTATTGATCAAAAGCATATCTTAACAAGAGGACCATGATGGTCCTATATCGCTCACCTGAGCTATGAGATTTACATGTGGGTCCTTGGGCGGGACAATTTTTGGCCTCATGGCTATAATTTGAACAATCTTGGTAGAGGTCCACTAAATGAAGCTTAATATCAAATATCATAAGCCTGGGCCTTCTGGTTTCAGATAAAAAGGTTTTCCCTAGATAAGGCTATGTAAAACAAGTGGGCCCCGGTGCCGGGGCATTATTGGCCCCAGGGCTATAATTTGAACAATCTTGTTAGAGGTCCACTAGACAAAGCTTCATACCAAATATCAAAAACCTGGGCCTTCTGGTTTCAGACAAGAAGATTTTTAAAGGTTTTCCCTATATAAGCCTATGTAAAACCAGTGGACCCCAACGCAGGGGCATTTTTGACCCCAGGCCCAGGGCTATAATTTGAATAATCTTGGTAGATGTCCACTAGATGAAGCTTCATACCAAATACCAAAGCTGGGCCTTCTGGTTTCAGACAAGAAGATTTTTAAAGGTTTTTTCTTATTTTCTCCTTTTTGTTGCCATGGCAACCAGAGTTCTGCATAGAATGGAATTCTTTGAACAACTTTGAGAGAGGACCACCCACAGATCATTTCTGCCAAGTTTAATCAAATCTGTTCAGTGGTTTAGGAGGAGATGTCATTTACAGAAATTGTGGACGGACATCTGGACGGACGACGGACAACCAATCACAATAGCTCAGGTGAGCTAAAAATAGGAGAATGTTATTCTATCAGTCTTTTGCACCTGCATGTTCATACCAAGTGTTGTTGAAAGGTTTTCAGTCATTTAGTTGCAATCATTTTTGTCTCCGATTTTTAAGATATGCTTTTAATCAAGAATAATCTTACCTGCGACCTTCCTGCAGCCCGAGAATACCAATAACAGGAAACATTCAAATTGACCTCCGGATATGTCAAATGGTTTTCAATTGACCACTGGCGGAGGTCAATCTGAATGTTTACTGCCCGTGATTATTAACCTCATTATAACTTCTTAGTTTTTTTAACTGCTGAGAAATGGGTTAAGACAAGTGAAAAAGTGTCTTCAAGCGTGTTTGACACACCCGACCCCCCCACCACCCCTTAGGCTGGCATGATTAATCGGCTAATCAATTAATTGATCGATAAATTCCACAAAATGATTATCTTTACTGATTTGCTTGTAATTGATTCCTTTAGAAAGTCCTGTTTACAAAAAGGTAAACCATGTTGCAAAATTGTGTGAATTCAACTTTACACAAAGCGGTGGAATATATATGGCCATTTGGTCCGCTTCGGAAAGCATGTAAAAAGCACATTACCGAATCTTCTGGTGGACTCAGCAAATTTGACATGAGTGAGTGTTTGAGTTTAACGTCCCACCAACAGCTAAGGTCATACGGAGATGGGACCTCGTTTTAAAGACTCATCCAAAAGTCTAGAGAAGGCCAGGATCAATCCTACCACCCCTGGTTTACAAGGCGAGTAGTGTAACCACTACACCACGGAGGCTTCTAACAAATTTGACATACAGTGACAACACCTGCATAGCTCCGCATAGTGAATCTTATTTGCGACTACTATACCAAATCTGAACCCAATCCATTGAGTTGGCAATGATTGAGTTCACAAAAAGTAGGGGAATATATACAACTTGCGGACGCCATGCCGTAAGATCACTCGAGTGAAGTGGGTTTCGGATTATCTGTCTAGAGACATTAACCCCTCTTATTCAGGCTGAATATTGGGAAATAAGTAAAAAGTTACCTGGTTAAGATGCATTTTATTAAAAGGACTATCAAATATCCATAAATTGAACCACACATTAATTCCCATGATCATGCCATTTTATAGCGACACGGCAACCAATCTTCTAAGCATCAACGTTATTTTTCACAAGCCCTCAATAACGTGTTGGTCCACCTCAATTGTCACAGCTGGCAATGCATTGTCGTCGCATACTTCCAATTAGTCTACGAATCATGAACTGAGGGATCTTTCGCCACTCTTCTTGAAGTGCTGCGCCAAGCTCACCCAGGGTCCCTGGAGGCAGATCGCGGCTTCGGACTCATTTCCCGAGGCTGTCCCATACGTGTTCGATGGGAGATAAGTCTGGACTCATCGCAGGCCATGGTACTGTCCGAATATTTTGCTGTTTAAGGTACTCAGTGACGACGCGTGCCCAATGAGCCCTAGCGTTATCGTCCTGGAAGATGAATTCTCGACCGTGACATCGAGCAAATGGCATCATGTGAGGAGCCAACATGTTATCACAATAGTACAATCTGTAACTCTGTCATGGCATACATGAAAGTCTGTTTTCCAGTCATAGTGATCCCACACCATAGCATAACAGACACTGCTCCATATCGGTCATGAGCAACTCTAGCCGGGTCTGTATAACTTTCACCAGTACGACACCAGACTCTTCTACGACCATCACGAAAGTGCAAGTTAAACCGGGATTTGTGACTGAACATAATGTGAGACCACTGATTAATGTTCCAAAGTCTGCGCTACGATACCTAGCTTCCAACGGCAGTATAACTTGCGGACGCCGTGCCGTAAGATCACTCTAGTGAAGGTGATTTCAGATTATCTGTCTAGAGACATTAAACCCTCTTATTCAGCGCAGGTATTGCTGAAGATCTGTTGACATTAGTCTCCCGTTGCGTAAAGCTTGATTGACAACAAGGCGGTCATCAGGTCCATAAGTACTCACCGGGCGTCCACTTCTTTGCAAATCCAATACTGCTCCTGCCCTATAATAGCGGGCCCATAGTGGACAGACAACTGGTTGTGAAGATTCATAACATTTGCCATCTGCAACTGCGTACTTACGGTATGGAGCATGCCTACGGCTCTCCAATGTTGAGCCTCCATTAGCCGAATCATGGTTCCAATAGCGAATTTGTTAATGAAATCGTTTCATACAACACTTCAACAGTCGATGGAGAAAGTTTGATCGAAATCTCGCATCAATAAACGGGTTTGTCACTAATGTTAAAATTGTGCTACCACATGTACAATTTATGCCCCTGTGCTACACCACTCGAGCATAAATATACTGCTCAACGATAGAATATAAACACATGATAGTCAATTGACATGGTATACCCGATTTTTTGTTATTCCTAAAGTTTAGGCTGATGGGCCCGAAAGAACCCCAATATCCCCTACTTTTTGTGAACAGTATATGAGCTCTTAAAAACTGAAAATTTATATGTCTATGCCTTGACTTTACAAGCATGGGTGGGAATATTGCCAAATACACCTTTGGACCTGTATCTATCATCATACCAAATAGAAACCAAATCCATCACATGGTTAGGAAAGCATGAATCCTTAAAATCTTTAACATAAACAATTTCTAAGTCTATGACCTTGACCTTGAGATCATGGGCAGGGGTGGGGGTATGGCTGAATAAAATTCTAGACTTGTATCTATCATCATACTAAATATGAAGAAAATCCATTGTATACACTATAGTTTGGAAAATATGAACTCTAAAAACTTGAAGAAAGCAAAATTTCTAAGACTGTGACCATGACCTTGCAGTCTTGGGCATGGTTGGGAAAATTGCTGAACATCACTCTGAACCCTGTAGCTGTCATCATACCAAAGATGAAGCAAATACATCAGGGATCATATCAGTTCTTAAAAATTTGAACTTTAAAATTTGTAAGTCTGTGACCTTGATCTTGAAGTCAAAGGCAGAGGCAGGGGGTAGGGTGGTGGTGGGTGGGTGTGTGTGTGTGGGGGTGGAGGGTGTATTGCTAAATAAAACTTTGGACTTGTAAAGATCATCACAGCAAATGTGAACCAAATCCATCCTTGTTTGGAAAATATGAGCTCTTTGAGGCCTCCAAAAACTAGAGTAAGCGACCAGTGGGGCACATATACCCCTGACCAGCGCCAGCCTCTGATATATCTTTCGAGCTTGTATGTAATATGAATGAAGAAATATGCTTGTAAAAGCTAAAGAAGGATGCACACAGACGGATGGACAGACAGAGGAACGGCAGGACGAAAACTATATACCCCAATAGCATACGAATATAGCATACTTCCTATGCCGGGGGTATAACTAGAGAATTACAGAGAAAAAAAGAGAGAAAATACTTACAGGATTCATAACTGTACAGTCTACAGCTGAACTGTGGAATGGGTCGTGTTTATCAGCACATATGACTAGATCAGGTAGCGGATACAGTCTCAGTCCACAATCGTACGCCCAGTATACAGGGGATACATGCAGAGGTAGTGGTGTCAGGTGACCCTGACATATTAATGTCTTTGTGAACTGAAATAAGAAATGATGTAACTATATTAACCCTTAACCCATTGTATACTGGTGGACTCTTCCACTGCTGTATGTTGGACAGGTCCATTTGTCATATAAGGGGTGTAGGCCTATTTTTCCGTTTTTATTCTATTTGACAGAAAATTCTGTTAACAAATAGTGTAAACCCTGTTCAGATGCAGCGTTCTATGAAGTCCGATCTGGGCCTGCCCTGTTTGCCAAGGTACCCCTTTAGCAGTTTCCCACATGCAATGGGTTAAGACACTGATCATAATAATTGTCATCTGCTTTGCATGCTGGTTACTTTAAAAGTCATTGCTGCAAGCAGTGTGGACCCAGATCAGACTTCTACTCTAGGAGCAGTCTGATCAGGGTCCACACTGTTTGCCTGTATGCAAAATATGTTTGAAACATTTTTGCAAAAAAAAAAATGCTGCTGACAACATAAACAGACAACATTTTCAGATGAAGTTTTTTCTTTGTGCCTTAAGGGGAATGGGTACACCTTCAGGGGAGGCAACTCCAGCAAAAGTGTTTTTGTCTCCCATGTCAATAGGGGTCAACTCTTAATGGGAAGAATTTGCTCCTGAGGAGCCAATTTTTTCCTTTAAGAGTAGACCCCTTTTTCGGTGGCACTGAGTGTATAGAAAAGTGAACAGGAAGTCCTGAAAGTTGTCTCCCTTTGAAAAATGGGGAAAAAATGTGCTAGGTGTTCCAGTTCCCCTTAAGGGTTCATCCTTGAAGTATCAAGCCAATTTTTATGCAGCAGATGACATTTAATTTTCATTTTTCAGAGACAATCAAGTTTGATATTTCATGTTACAGGTCGTGAAAATCAAGCCTGGCATTTCAAAGAAATAAGCAGATGATTCAGAAGAAATGTCAAGCACGATCTCTGAAAAACAAAACTATACTCCTCCCAATATTTCATACGAGGGCGAGCCAATAAAAAACAGCCTAATTTATTTCTGGCTGAGATCAATGTTCTTTTTCGATGAAATTGCCCTCTAGAATGATGTACTTGGGAAGTTGGACCAATGCTGTTCCAGTGACATCAGCTCAGAACAGAAGAGGCCAGGGTCCTTGTCTCCGACCCACTCCTCAACTGCCGCCAGGACTTCTTCGTTGGACCGGAAATGACATCCACGGATATCCTTTTTCAAGTTTGGGAATAGGAAATAGTCACTAGGAGTTAAGTCCGGAAAATAGGCAGGGTGGGGTATTAGCACGTACCTATTCCACTCAACAGCATCCATTGTGGACTCTTGCATTGTCCTGTTGGAGCAGAATCCCTTTGGAGAGATTACCTCAACGTTTTTCAGGGATCGCAGTTCTCAGTTGGTTGAGCAAATTTGCATAATACACACCTGTTATTGTACTTTTCTTTGCAGAAAGTCCAACATAATAACACCTTGTGCGTCCCATAATACAGTTGCCATCACCTTGCCAGCACAGGGTTGCTTTTTGAACTTCTTTTGATGCTCTGGTTGCCATTTGCTCATCGCTAAGTGATTTTGGGGCCCAATGGGCTGTTAGCTTGTGCATACCCAAGGGATCATGAAAAATTGTTGAACTGCTATCATGTGAAATGTGTAATGCATTTGCTATTTCTTCCACCTTACTTTGCCTATCAGAGTACACCAGATCCCGTACTTTGCTACACTTTCCTTCATCGTTGGCATCTGATGGGCGTCCAGACCTGGTTTCTTCCTCTAAAGATGTTCTACCGTGTTTGAATTCCCCAATCCAGAATTTAACTTGTGCATACAATGGTGAAGAAGACCCATAAACATTGGTCAACTCACAATGTATTTCCTGACCTGTTTTCCCTTTCAAATACAAGTTACAAATTACAGCATGGTATTCAACTTTTGACAAAAAGCTTGCTTTTGCATCGCAAGCCATGTTTGGCTTTCAATATCTTATGAGTGAATGACACGATAAGGTGCAAATTTGCCCTCATGCCTAAAACGTACTGAAACAAGGCATGAAAATCTTGGTTGTCTTGGTCCGTTAGAAATGGGATAGGCCAGTTGCTTATTGATTTGCCCTGGTAGCAGAAGCTTAAATGTATTTGACAATATAATTGCTAAATCATTTAATGTATTCACCATTTAACAATTCCATTATTTGATTTGAGGTTTAATGTCCCCGTCAACACTATTTAGGTCATTTTGGAGATATTGCTTCCAATTCTGTGGGATTTTACCCGAAATTGAGATGAAATGACAACTCATTCCCTGTCGCCCAATGAAACCATTAGGGTTTATATGCATGGATGGCCCAATTTGCACTACTCTGCCTAGGCAGGCTTAGACCTTCTATTTGCAGCTTACCAGTACTCATATGCTGTCTGTTTTAGCTCTGCGTTGAAGCATCATGCAGCCCAATCTATTTCTCCAAGCATCGATGGGCAGGGGCCAAAACAATTCTGTTAATTTAACCATTAATAACTGGAAACTGGAATTGAAGGGCCTGTTTTATATACATGTATAAGTGACATACTTATCTTTAGAAAAAACGCCGGCCTCAGTAGCTCGGTCGGATGCGTGTCTGACTGGTAATCAGGATGCCGGTTCGATACCTGCCGGGATCGGCAACATTCTTTTGTGGAGATTGATCATGAAATCTTTTCTACAGTCGTTCTCTCCCTTCCGCTGATTCAAGAAGGGGATTTGTCAATTTCTGACGAAGAATGTGCACTGTACTGGTTAACCGCTTATGTATAAGCCTGCCCAGGAAAACTGTGGATAGGTAAACTGACCAGCTCAAAAATAACCTAAATAGTGTTGACTGGGCAGTTAAACTCCAATACAAACAAACAAACTTTAAAAACACACTACAAGAGGGCCCAGAGGGCCCTGGTTCGCTCACCTGATCCAAAGCATAACAAGTGTGCCCCGGGCAGGGTCAATTTTGGCCCCAGGGCTAAAATTTGAACAATCTTGGTAGAGGTCCACAAGATGAAGCTTCATATCGAATATGAAAGACCTGGGCTTTCTGGTTTCAGAGAAAAAGATTTTAAAGGTTTACCCTGCATATAGAAGTCTATGTAAAACAAGATTTTCCCTATATAAGTCTATGTTAAACCAAAGGGCCCCGGAGCGGGGGCATTTTTGGCCCCAGTGCTATAATTTGAACAATCTTGGTAGAGGTCCACTAGCTGAAGCTTCATAACAAATATCAAAGACCTAAGCCTTGTGTTTCAGAGAAGATGATTTTTAAAGATTTTCCCTATATAAGTCTATGTAAAACCAAAGGGCCACATGGCGGGGGCATTTTTGGTCTCAGGGCTATAATTTGAACAATCTTGGTAGAGGTCCACTAGCTGAAGCGTCATAACAAATATCGAAGACCTAAGCCTTGTGGTTTCAGAGAAGAAGATTTTTCAAGATTTTCCCTATATAAGTCTATGTAAAACCAAAGGGCCCCGGAGCGGGGGCATTTTTGGCCCCAGTGCTATAATTTGAACAATCTTGGTAGAGGTCCACAAGATGAAGCTTCATACCAAATATCAAAGACCTGGGCCTTGCAGTTTCAGAGAAGAAGATTTTTAAAGATTTTCCCTATATAAGCCTATGTAAAACAAAAGAGCCCTGGTGCGGGGGCATTTTTGGCCCCAGCACTATAATTTGAACAATCTTGGTAGGGGTCTACTAGATGAAGCTTCATACCAAATATCAAAGACCTGGGCCTTGAGGTTTCAGAGAAGAAGATTTTTCAAGATTTTCCCTATATAAGCCCATGTAAAACAAAAGGGCCCCTGTGCGGGGGGTATTTTTAGCTCCAGCACTATAATTTGAACAATCTTGGTAGGGGTCCACTAGATGAAGCTTCATACCAAATATCAAAGACCTGGGCCTTGCAGTTTCAGAGAAGAAGATTTTTAAAGATTTTCCCTATATAAGCCTATGTAAAACAAAAGGGCCTGGTGCGGGGGCATTTTTGGGCACAGCACTATAATTTGAACAATCTTGGTAGGAGTCCACTTGATGAAGCTTCATACCAAATATCAAAGACCTGGGCCTAGCGGTTTCAGAGAAGAAGATTTTTCAAGATTTTCCCTATATAAGCCCATGTAAAACCAAAGGGCCCCTGTGCGGGGGCATTTTTGGCCCCAGCACTATAATTTGAACAATCTTGGTAGGGGTCCACTAGATGAAGCTTCATACCAAATATCAAAGACCTGGGCCTTGCGGTTTCAGAGAAGAAGATTTTTCAAGATTTTCCCTATATAAGCCCATGTAAAACCAAAGGGCCCCCGTGCGGGGGCATTTTTTGCTCCAGCACTATAATTTGAACAATCTTGGTAGGGGTCCACTAGATGAAGCTCCATACCAAATATCAAAGATCTGGGCCTTGCAGTTTCAGAAAAGAAGATTTTTAAAGATTTTCCCTATACAAGCCCATGTAAAACCAAAGGGCCCCCGTGCGGGGGCATTTTTGGCCCCAGCACTATAATTTGAACAATCTTGGTAGGGGTCCACTAGATGTAGCTTCATACCAAATATCAAAGACCTGGGCCTTGCGGTTTCAGAGAAGAAGATTTTTTAAGTTTTCGGTGAAAAAAATCTATTTTTGGCTACTGTGACCTATATGTGCAACGGACCGGAACCATTTGAACAACTTTGAAAGGGGACCACCTAAGGATCATTCCTGTGAAGTTTGGTAAAAATCCGATCAGTGGTTTAGGAGGAGATGTCGTTTGAAGAAAAGTTTACGGACGCACGCACGGACGCACGCACGCACGCACGCACGCACGCACGCACGGACGCACGGACGCACGACGGACGACGGACAAAAAGTGATCCCAAAAGCTCACCTTGTCACTACGTGACAGGTGAGCTAAAAATGGTGTCACTTCCTTTCTACACATGTATTTTTGATCTACAGGTATTGGAACAGCTACATAAACAACTTCACATTTTTTCTAAACTTACATATGTAAGAACATTTACCAATTTGTTTCTTTTTTGTAACATATTTTTGTCAGTTTGCATGTGTAGGGAGATTCCAATCTTCAGACAAGAATTCCGCCAAACGCTATGTTGCGCCTGTGGGGGCGCAAAGTCACCAAACCATGACATGTAGGCCAAGATCAAACATAGATGCTTGCATAAAAGGCTTGTACTAAGAATCATTAATGAAGTTCAAATAATTCTTGAGAAATGAACTTAACCATTAGGGTGAACACTAGGGTGGTGGCAATATTTTACAAAGTCAGTGAACCATGAAAAGTAGGTCAAGGTCAAATATGGATGCTTGCATTGAAGTTGCCATCCACAGATTCAAGTTTGTACCAAATATCATTAAAGAAGCTCTTATAGTTCTTGAGAAATAAACTTGACCATTAGGTTGAACGCTTGGGTGGTCGCAATATTTTACAAAGTCAGTGAACCATGAAATGTAGGTCAAGGTGAAATATTGTAGCGGAACTGGGCTGCTGCAGTTACTTTTAGTGTTTATTTACGCTGCCGAGTATCGGTACATGTCGGCAGTAAGAAAAGTCGAATCGAGAGCCAACTTTGATCGTCGAATTTACCCACTAAAACCTTTCACTGTACGTCTTCCGATCATGATCGGGAAGATTTACCTTTGTATTTTCTAGTTGGATACTTGTCCTAAGTTTGCAGGCGTTTATATCGCTTTATTTTGGGTGAATTCTGTCAATTATCGTTCGCAACCATTATTGGTTGCGGTTCGGTAGTTTTCGCGCCCTTCTAACCGAATCGTCCAGAATGGTCCCACAGTCCCGGAATCGTCTTGGCGCAACCATTGCCATCTCGTGAGCTCACGAGATGACGTTGCGACTGTCACGTGACCAAAGACTATATAAACGTCTGCACAGCTTGTTTCCGGGAGACTGCTACAATAGTATTCTCCCGATCACTTGATCAAAATACTGAGAAGATAGCAACCATTGCACAACCATTGCACCATTTAGTTGCACCAATTGAGAAGTCAGTTAGACATCCATTGAACTATGCCTGGGAGAAAGTCAATAAACGGACCTAATGAGGTTTCTCTCTCATAATTTCTAGTTGGTTCCCATTGTTGACTATTCTTGTTTTGTTTTGTTAAGTTCAATGGATCTAGGTTGGCACATGATATTTACTCCATCCCTCCTCTAGTGTAGAGATGACTCTAGTGTGGTAGTTTACCATTGAAACCATTGTGGTTTCTCTTTTATTTTGCCACTTCCTCACTCTCCTACATGCACAACCATTATACACAACTCCCCCACCATTGCAACCATTGCACACAACCCATTGGTTCACAGCCATACAACCATAATCAGCAACCATTGCAACCATTACACTCAACCATTGACTCACACCCCTTGCAACCTTAACCCGTGCAACCAATACATTCCACCATTGCAACCTTTGACTCTCAACCCTTAACCATTGCAACCAATACTCTCAACCCTTGCAACCATTGACTCTCAGCCCTTACACCCTTAGCCATTGCAACCATTACTTTTAACGGTTGATTCACAACCAGTACCCACAACCATTGCAACCATTCCGCTTAACCCCAACCCCCCCCCCCCCCCCCCTTGCACTCCACCAATGCAACCATTGCACGCAACCATTGGTTGTCTTGAAGGCCAGCCAATGTCACGCAACCATTACTCGCAATAGGGGAAACTTACACCATAGTGGAACTCTACCACTGACTCGCAGACTTAACCCATCAACTACCACTTATATAGAGTCATCACACTGGCGGTTGAGAATTCCTGTTCACAAAGATTTGGTCTCCTGATGATAACAGATCCCGGTGCGATCCTCAATGAGGCGATTCTAATGAGTACACACAGCATACATTTATACTTTAGAACACCGAAAAGAAGTCCAAAAATTATCCCCTTTAGAACCCTCATTGGCTCGAACTACCCCTGTCTCGAACAGATTTTCTCGGCCCCAAAGGTGTTCGAGCCATTGAAGTTCGACTGTACAATAATTCTAGACATTCTAAATAACACATTTTCATATATCAACTTATTTGTGCAGGAACATCGCTTTTTTTTTAAGGAAATGTTACAAAATTTCCACATATTTTACACAACACATTCAAATGTATCAACTTACATGTGTAGGTACATCACCATCCTCAGGGAATTTAACACAATTTCTACACATTTTAGTGACAATGTCCTCTCTGAACACAACAATTTCCTGTGTACAGTATTGTATCCGACAAGGATTACTTGTGAACACAGCAGATGGCACTTTCTTTCTGAAATCTTCTGTGATGGAGTTAGGAATAGCTGGTCTGAAAGGAAAA